>BRDA01015625.1:2601-14430 GCA_036984385.1 Crenuchus spilurus | reverse complement strand
CTGTAGTATGTTAGACTGATGCTGTGGTGTTAGTGTAGTGTGGTAGTGTGATGCTGTAGTTTGTGTGATATTGTAGTGTGTTAGATTGATGCTTGGCAGTTAGTGTAATTGTGTAGTGTGGTAGTGTGATGCTGTAATTTTAGTGTGATACTATACTGTGTTTCTGTATTTTTAACCCTAATATTATGTTCATGTTTAATAACATCATTTATTTTTGGGGTCAGTTTGACCCCAGCAATTTAAGCCTCCAGAAAATTATTATAATCTTACACTCCTCAGAATCAGACCTATTCTGGTCTGTCTCAAACACATTCTCCTTTGTCTCAGACACTTTCTCCTCTATCTGAGGTTTTCTATTCTCTAAAATGTTGATATTTGATATGTTATACAGCTAAAACAGGTCAAATTGACTCCAAAGAACACCAATGTATACAACATGTGTGCAGAACACTAAAAAAAACATAATGTTAATTTTATGTTTACTCAGTTATCAGCATGCAATTAGGAAAAGTCATTAAATATAAAGCAAAAAAAAGACATTATATGTGTATTTAAAGACGTTGAACACTGCATCAGGTCAAATTGACCCCAAACATAATATGAGGGTTAATGTCACACTGTATTTTAGCATGAAGCTGTAGTTTGAGTGTGTTTGAGTGTTTGTCTGAAGCTGTAATTTTAGAATGATGCTGTAGTTTTAATGTGATGCTATAGTTTCACTGTGATGCATTTTAGTAATACTGTATTTTAATGTGAGGATGTTGTATTTTTAGTTTATTCCTGTAGTATGTTAGTATGAAGCTGTAGTATGCTAGTGTGATGTTGTAATATAAAAGTGTGATGCTGTAATGCATCTGTGTGATGCTGTAATGTACCAGTGTGATGCTGTAATGTAAAAGTGTTATGCTATAATGTATCAGTGTGCTGCTGTAAAGTATCAGTGTGATGCTGTAATGTACCAGTGTGATGCTGTAATGTACCAGTGTGATCCTGTAAAGTATCAGTGTGATCCTGTAAAGTATCAGTGTGATCCTGTAATGTACCAGTTTGATGCTGAAATGTATCAGTGTGATGCTGTAATGTATCAACGTGATGCTGTAATGTATCTGTGTGATGCTGTAATGTACCAGTGTGATGCTGTAATGTACCAGTGTGATCCTGTAAAGTATCAGTGTGATCCTGTAAAGTATCAGTGTGATCCTGTAATGTACCAGTTTGATGCTGTAATGTATCAGTGTGATGCTGTAATGTATCAGTGTGATGCTGTAATGTATCTGTGTGATGCTGTAAAGTATCAGTGTGATGCTGTAATGTACCAGTGTGATCCTGTAAAGTATCAGTGTGATCCTGTAATGTACCAGTGTGATGCTGTAATGTACCAGTGTGATGCTGTAATGTAAAAGTGTTATGCTATAATGTATCAGTGTGCTGCTGTAATGTATCAGTGTGGTGCTGTAATGTAGCAGTGTGATGCCTTAATGTAAAAGTGTGATCCTGTAAAGTATCAGTGTGATGCTGTAATGTACCAGTGTGATGCTGTAGTGTATCTGTGTGATGCTGTAATGTATCAGGATGATGCTGAAATGTACCAGTGTGATACTGTAATGTATCAATGTGATGCTGTAATGTACCAGTGTGATGCTGTAATGTATCAGTGTGATGCTGTAATGTACCAGTGTGATGCTGTAATGTATCAGTGTAATGCTGTAATGTACCAGTGTGATGCTGTAATGTACCAGTGTGATGCTGTAATGTATCAGTGTGATGCTGTAATGTATCAGTGTAATGCTGTAATGTACCAGTGTGATGCTGTAATGTATCAGTGTGATGCTGTAATGTAGCAGTGTGATGCCTTAATGTAAAAGTGTGATGATGTAATGTAAAAGTGTGATCCTGTAAAGTATCAGTGTGATGCTGTAATGTACCAGTGTGATGCTGTAATGTACCAGTGTGATCCTGTAAAGTATCAGTTTGATCCTGTAATGTACCAGTTTGATGCTGTAATGTATCAGTGTGATGCTGTAAAGTATCAGTGTGATGCTGTAATGTACCAGTGTGATCCTGTAAAGTATCAGTGTGATCCTGTAATGTACCAGTTTGATGCTGTAATGTACCTGTGTGATGCTGTAATGTACCTGTGTGATGCTGTAATGTACCTGTGTGATGCTGTAATGTATCAGGGTGATGCTGAAATGTACCAGTGTGGTGATGTAATGTATCAGTGTGATCCTGTAAAGTATCAGTGTGATGCTGTAATGTACCAGTGTGATGCTGTAATGTACCAGTGTGATCCTGTAAAGTATCAGTGTGATCCTGTAATGTACCAGTTTGATGCTTTAAAGTATCAGTGTGATGCTGTAATGTACCAGTGTGATGCTGTAATGTATCAGTGTGATGCTGTGTTTTTAATGTGATGAATTTTAGTGATGCTGTGTTTTAGTGTGATACTGTACTGTTACTGGGATGATATATTTTAGGTTTAATCCTGTAGTGTGTTAGTGTGAAGCTGTAGTATGCTATTGTGATGCTGAATTTATAGTGTGATGCTGTAGTGCTGAAACCTGAGCTCTGTTTAATCAGATATTACAGCTCCATTTGGCCCGGGTGCATGACGCAGCATATTTAAATCACTCTGAGAGGGAAAATAAAATCTGAAGATTGATCTCTCTCTGTGTGTAATTGCTTTGGAACTGAAACAGGAGTTTTCCACAAGCGTCTCTTCACAACACTCAGACTACATCATAAATAATTCATTATTCATCCTCATGAATGAGCTCCCTCCAAGCTGATTTAAGGAGGAATGCATCCATACTTATTTGGAAATGAAAGTAATTTTGAGACAATTGAGCTACACATTGTTTGCATAGGAAGTTACATTCACCCATTCTCCATGTTAATCAAACAGAGAGAGAGAGAGAGAGAGAGAGAGAGAGAGAGAGAGAGAGTGAGAGAGAGAAGAAATAGAGAGATTAACATGTTTGAATGCTCTGTAACTTAATATAATTGTGCCGCTAAAAGTTTCTCTGAGAGACTTAAAAACATCTGAATAACTGTAGTACCAAAGTAAACCTCAATGTATTTCAATAAAAACATGTAGTTAAATGTGAATCTGAGAGAGGGAGAGAGAGAGAGAGAGAGAGAGAGAGAGAGAGAGAGAGAGAGAGAGAGAGAGAGAGAGAGAGAGAGAGTTTCCGACTGGAGAGAAAGAGATGTTGGAGAAATGGATTCAACACTCGATGTTTACTCTGAGCTCTTTTTCATCATGTTTGGAAAGTGAATTGATGCCTATCTGGCCATTTCAGAATGACGTAACACATTCAAATCTGCACAGCAGTTATTATGGAGACAGTGACCTAGTACAGAGAGTCTTGATAAGACATTGTGGCCAATGCATGGTTTAATATACCTGATATAATATAATATAATATAACCAAAATCAATAAGTCCAACCCTGGATGCACCCATCAAATAAGAGAAAACATAACTCAAGGCCCAATTTGATGAAGTTTCCTGAACTTCCAATATTCCCAGAACTTTCAAAATGTCCGCAAAAATAAAAAAGAAATAAAATCAAACAAAAATATAAAATTAACATTCATACATCACACATAAAACACCTTTTTGAGGAGACATTGAGAAGACTTTAACTAAAGCCTTTATTAAATGTGATGTTATTAGAATGTTCTTTTCATGTTTCTTTAAGAACGTTTGCTCCTAACATTGACGTTAATGTTAACCAAAGCTCTGCAAGCATTTCCTGATAGATGAGCAACAGCTGATCCTTGTTTCTGGACTCCTGGCAGCCTCAGCTCCTCTCCAGCTCGTTTTTCATTTGCATCGTCCGTCTGAGAGAGACAATCTAAAAGGTGATGGGCACTGAGTGGAGATAAAAACGGATGCCCGTTATCGCCCCACACTTTGAGCTTTTAGAGCCACTCAGTCTTCATTTACGACTCCCACCGTCCTCTTATAAAGCACATCTATCCATCTATCCTCTCCTCCACGTGATAAAGAACAGAGAAGCTGCTTCACCTCAGTCCCACCTTGCTGGCACAGTCAGAGCTAATGGAGGTCGAGGAGTCAACCACAGCGTGACTGCTGACCACACACACACACACACACACACACAACATACAAACGCACAAAGACACTTATGCATGCAGCTCACACACACACAGCACACACACGGCTGCTGGCTTTAATTATGCAGAAAATCGAGGGGAAGGGAGGAGCTGAGGAACAGTGTATGGAGAGAGAAAGACACAGAGAGAGAGAGATAGGGAGAGAGAGAGAAAGAGAGTGAACAAGAGAAATAGATTAAATTAAAAAGAAGGGAGGAATGAAGCAGATAAAGAGAAAAGCAAGACAGACTGAAAGACAGATTTAAACACAGACAAGCAGGCAGACAGACGGAAGGATAGTCAAATACACAGTAATATCATAATATTATCACCACCCATGGTTTGCAGTCTACTATATCTATGGCATCACAGATGCCATGTGACAGGGTTTGCTGCATGCATACATAGGTGAGCACACCAGTCAGCTGTAGCAGAGTGCAAAATCATCATTGTGAGAAAAGGACATAATTTGATTGACGTCCAAAATAACCAGGTGAAGGGTGGAAGTCACTAACTTTGTGGGATGTTCTAGATCTGCTGTAGTGAAGACGTACAGAGATTGGACTTCTTGTACATTGAGTGCCTCCCAATGGCATAACAGTGGTGCCACATAGACCAATGATGCCAAAGGGGAATGAGAACTGAGATGAGTGGTACAGAGCAATCAACATACCACAGTGAACCAAGACAAGTGCCTCTGCATACATTCTGCCACCTAAGACACACAGTTCATGCCATACCATCTCGCTAGTGTCACCCAAGTTAAGAGTGGTTATTCCCACTATTAGGAAGGCGATCAAAATATTCTGAAATGACTGTTTATATTCTGATATGACTGTTTATAGATAGATAGATAGATAGATAGATAGATAGATAGATAGGTAGAGTATGTGAAAGAGAGAGAGAGAGAGAGAGAGAGAGAGAGAGAAAACCTACAGGGATGCATGGACTCTGGAGGTATAAGACATGTTGATGAGTTTAATTTTTCAGGCTGTGGTAGATCTGAGATGCTGAGGAAATGTTTAAATATTCTTTCCAATGTGTTTTGATGAGGAAAGTCTGATGTCTATATTTTGTATTTCTGACAGCCCATCAAAGCTCAGGAACTTTCAGAGCTGCAGAGCTGAGCGTTAATTTCTCTCCTAAAGACCCATCAGAGTCTATCAGAACTGCCTGAGAAGAGCCAACTTTTGCTGCGCAGTGCTGGTGCCACGCTTGGTGTAAATGTATGAATTTTGATGTCAGTGCACTCTGGGACCATTGTTACATAAGTCAGATTTGAATTTTTGACAAGTCTCATATCTCATTCTCCTGCTGTCATTCAAAGCTGAGGTTTTGAGAACACACACACACACACACACACACACAAAACATCTAGAGTATGCATTTGTTTAGGGATGAGTTTTGAGTCCTTATTGAAGAAAGAACCTCAGTACAACATCTGTAAAGGCTAACTGTATAACCAGGGTCAAGTGTATTAATAGAGAACTTGTTTGAGTAGTGATCTTGCATATGATTGGTCAGGTGCTGATGTTGGATGATTAGTTTTGGACTTTCTAACTCATCCCAAAGGTTGGCTGGAGCTCCATTACTTTAGAGAACAGTGTATGATAAATTAAAACAATATTAAAAAGCCAGTGTTTGATACAGTACAACTATAAAAGTTTAATGTAGAGCAAAATCTTGACTTTATCAGACTGATAACGCTTCAATGCAAGATTAAATTCAGAAGAAAAATGACTCCATAAATGGAAAAGAAACAATAAAAACTCAGTGCATGTTAACAGTAATAAAGGTTCAATATATGATAAAATGAAGCAATGAAATGAGCTCAGCATATGATAAAGTGACTGATAAACGCTGAAGGTACAATAATAAACGCACAGCAAATTGATGTTCAACAGTAATATACCATAATACACTGAAATACATACACAGGATAAGCTATATGTACATTACCAGTCAAAAGTTTGGACACAGTTTCTGGACATTCAGTGGTTTTTCATTATTTAAAAATGTTCTGCTTTGTAGATTAATACTAAAGTCATCCAAACTATGAAGAAATACATATGAAATTATTTATTAAACAAATAAGCATTAAACAAACCAGAATATGTTTTATATTTAACATTCTTCAAAGTAGGCACCTCTGGCTTAAATGGCAGCTTTCTTGTCATTTTCTCAGTCAGCTTTATGAAGTAGTCACCTGGAATGGCTTTCAGTTAACAGCTGTGCCTCGTCAAGAGTTCATGACTTGCATTTCTTACCCTCTTAATGTGTTTGAGACATCAGTTGTGTGTCTACTTTAAAGAATCTAAAATCTAAAACATATTTTGGTTTGTTTAACACTTTTAAGTTTACTACATGATTCCTTATGTGTTCCTTCATAGTCTGGATGACTGGATGACAGTTTAGGAAAATAAATACATACATAAAAACATTGAATGAGAAGGTGTGTCAAAACTTTTGACTGGTACTGTATACCCTGTGTATTATCTCAGGCCCATATTGTCATAAAACAGAGCAAAGAAAACAATCAAGTTTAAATACATTCAAGAGCTCAGAACATGCCTGTCCTGATTCATAAAAACGGATTTTAAAAAATCCTTTTGTATTGTAGTAAGATGTTTTGGCCAAAATCATGTTGTCGTTTCTCATTTGTGAACAGCTACACCAAAGAGAATTTGGAAAATCCTTTAGGATTATAGTGGAGGCTCAGTGATCTACAAAACAGCAGCTAAAAGCAGGCAGCAGACAAACTAATGGGTTTAGAGTTCTTCATTTGCAATTGCTGAAGGCAGTGAGTGTAGTATCAGGTCTCCAGCTCCAAAAAAGCAGGACCAAAGTTTTTTTCTCCATATTGTTGTGTATGACAGGATCATTACCTGTCAGCTGCCACCTCCCATCCTAATCAACTTCTATAGAGGAACCATAGAGAGCATCCTGAGCAGCTGCACTACTGTCTGGATTGGGAACTGCACAGCATCTGACCGCAAGACTCTCCAGCGTATAGTGAGAACAGCTGAGATTAATGGAGTCTCTCCCAAATCTCAATCTCATCCATCACATGGTCTCTTCACCTGCTGCCTTCTGATACAAGATACCAAAGCATTCAAACGCTGACAAACCCTCCACTCAAATAATATCTAAACAGCAAATCAGCTGCAGTCTTCAATTGTGCACTTACATAATGGACTTTGTTGGTAGGTGGAGCTCATAAGTTTGTGGTAAGTGGATGATGGGTGTACAAAGCTGTCATCTGCCACAAGGTCTATTCTTCAAGATGTCTGATGACTGTCAGTTGTTTTTACATGGCTGCAGTGGTGTTTGGGGAGAGATAGCACATAGTACCCAACAGAGAGGTAACCTCGAGAAATGGGAAAGGGAATGAAGGCTTTAGCCGAATTCAAATACCATATGGCATCTCCCAAAATGATCAGCCCCCTCCACAGTCAGAAGCATTATGAGATTTGGCATCTGCTCTGCTAGACTACGGCTGAAGTGGTAAGTGTGAGAGAGAGTGGGAGAGATTTAAAAAGCTGGCCAGCAATTCTCCCTCTGTATCTCTACAGCATTGTATTGCTGAACCAGATGGCCGTGCCATAGCCGCTTGATCACAGCAAACACAACAACAAACACTGCCTGTCACTCCTGAGAGGGGGGCATTAAACCAAAATTCTCCTCCCTAATCACCTGAGCTGATCTACTGAATGTCAGACACATGCTTTGAAAGGGCACAGTGCAAATCACGGTGTTCCTCTTTCTGACTAAACTGAGGAGTTTAAGGAGAACAAGACATGGCTCAAATAGAAAAGCCAGGGACAAATGTTAAACAAGGCATGGGAATGTGTTGCTGTCAGAGGTTTCATTGGGTCACCATGTCAGATTGCACTATATAAGAAATCTGTATCTTGTAGGTCTGCCTTGATTTGTTATAACATACAGTAATTCATCCTTCAACATTGGGGGTGTCATGATATACCAGTACTGATGATATCAGTGATATGTACAGTAAAGTGAATGTGCACAATGCACTTGCACCCACAGTAATTTGACCTCTGCTTTAACCCTCCATGCACTGAAGCACACAGTAGTGTGCATGTGCCGAAAGTGATGGGTACCGCTATAAACAGTTGGGGGAACAATTGAGGGTTAGATGCCTTAAAAAAACATATATTATCTCTTAACATTAACATTTAGTCACTGTCTATAGAAAAAACAGTATTCTCAGTATCACAAAGGCCACTTTACAGGTGAAAAAAAAATGTATTTAACATAAAGTGATGTAATATATATATATATATATATATATATATATATATATATATATATATATATATATATATAAATTTATTTACTTTTTTGCGGAAAACTATAGCTCCCCCAAAACAGAGATATTTCTTTGTCTTTAGACATTAACAACATGATAATATTACAAATGTGTATGTAATATTGTATGTACCGTAAGTATTGTATTGTATGTATTGTATGTAATCAATCCTGGTATATCATGACACCCCCAATGTCGAAGGATGAATTACTGTATGTTATAACAAATCAAGGCAGACCTACAAGATACAGATTTCTTATAAAGTGCAATCTGACATGATGACCCAATGAAACCTCTGACAGTAACACATTTGTAATGAGTAATATTACATGTGCCCAAAGTGATGGGCACTGCTATAAACAGTTGGGGGAACAATTGAGGGTTAGATGCCTTAAAAAAACATATACCGTATTATCTCTTAACATTAACATTTAGTCACTGTCTAAAGAAAAAACAGTATTCTCAAAAAGGCCACTTTACAGGTGAAAATAAAAAATGTATTTAACATAAAGTGATGTAAAATATCATTTATTTACTTTTTTGCAGAAAACTATAGCTCCCCCAAAACAGAGATATTTCTTTGTCTTTGGACATCAATAACATGATAATATAAATACTTCACTATACATTAAGTTGGTTTTGTATCGTTGTGGTGATGAGCTCATTACATTTGTGTGAGTATAACTTATTTCTGCCAAAAAGGGACAATGCATACAACAACTTTAAAGATCAGTATTACTTCTATCATTACTGTTCAAATGTTCTATAAATATCACAATAATATTGTTATTTTCTATTGTTTTGCCAGACGTTTCTAGTGAAAATCTGTTCATGACAGAGCTAATTAACATACAGAATATATCGTGTGTTCTAATCTGAATACAGCTGCCTAATGAAACACAGCCTTCAAAGGTTCCTTTATTATTGGACCAAAAAGAAACATTGACAGGCACTTCTCTCTGTAGAGATAGTGAGATGTTCTTCACAGCCCTCGTACATCATCATTCCACATGAGATCTGTTTACTCGGTTCCTCAGGTTAGCTTAGCTCAGCTTGTCTGGGGATTTTACATCATGTGTCCTGAAATCACTACATATATTGTTCTTGTTGTAACTCTGCTATGGAAATAAAAAAACATTATATGACCACAAAGTATGATCTCAGTCTTATTAAGTTGTGACCACAACTTAATGATGTCATTCCCATACTTTGTTTAGTTGTGGCAACAACTTAACTGTCTTGTTCCTGTACCTTACTATGTCATTCCCACACTTTACTAAGTTGTGGCCTCCACTTAACTATTTAATTGCCATGCCTTATTTAGTTGTGGCCACATCTTAACTCTCATTTCTATGCCATATAAAGTTGTGGCAATAACTTAAATGTATCATTCATATGCCTTACTATTTCATTCCTATGCCTTAGTAAGTTGTGGCCACAACTTAACTCATTCCCACACTTTATTAAGTTGTGGCTATGATTTGCTTTAGACTTGTAATACACTGCTCAAAAAAATAAAGGGAACACTAAAATAACACATCCTAGATCTCAATTAATAAAATATTCCAGTTGAAAATCTTTATTTATTACATAGTGGAATGTGTTAAGAACAAAATAACATTAAAATGATCAATGTAATTCAAAATTATTTCCCCTTGGGGGTCTCGATTTGGAATCATATTCAAAATCTCATACCACCCTCATAGAGTCTGTTTCTGACAGAAACATGGATTTTAGTGGCCTGCTGGAGGTCATTTTGCAGGGCTCTGGCACTGCTCCTCCTGTTCCTCCTTTGACAAAGGAGAAGGTAGTGGTCCTGCTGCTGGGTTGTTGCCCTCCTACGGCCCCCTCCATGTCTCCTGGTGTACTGTCCTGTCTCCTGGTATCTGCTCCATGCTATGGGCACTGCTGACAGACACAGCAAACCTTTTTGCCACAGCTCACATTGATATGCTATCCTGGATGAGCTGCACTATCTGAGCAACTTCTGTGGGTTGTAGACATAGCCTCATGCTACCTCTATGGTGAGAGAACTGACACAATGCAAAAGTTACCAAAACATCAGCCAGTCACCACCTGCAGAACCACTCCTTTATAGGGGTTATCTTGCTAATTGCCTATCCTTTCTACCTGTTGTCTGTATTTGCACAACAGCAGGTAAAAATTATTCACAATCAGTGCTGCTTTCTAACTGTGAAAACTGGTTTCACAGAAGTGTGGTTGACTTGGAGTTACATTGTGTTGTTTAAGTGTTCCCTTTATTTTTTTGAGCAGTGTGCTTTACATTAACATTTATTACGTCAATTGACGTGTAACAAGTGTACATGTATTAACAACTCTTAAGACTGTATTAAGCATAATTAAATAGATAAACAATGTCTTATTTAATTATTAATAAATGATGAGAAGGAAATATATATTTTTAATTTATATGAATGTGACTTATCACATGAGATAACATGAGGTAAGCTTTAATGAACCTTTTTTTGACACCTATCTTAGCTCACATTTAGCCATAAAGAACTTTACTTAATAATGTCTGTTGTTGGTACTCTATTAATGACTATAATGACTGAAATGGGTTTTAAAGATAGCAGCTTGTGTGAGATCATTCACAAAACGTCTCAAGCATTTAATAATGCTTAATACAGTCTTAAGTAGTTATTATGACCCTTACAGTAAAATGTGACTAATTTGTCTATTGTAGCAACAACATTTATTTCCAGTGTCGTTTTAATTTAGTATACATCTACAGTCCGTGTCCTCCAACTTCAACTCTCCACCTGATAATAACACTTCTGAGACACTCACAGTGACAGACTGTTGCACATTTGTGGGCGTAAAAGTAACGATGTGGCCATGTTTTCTTCTCAGCACAAGAGAAGCATATGCGGTAGTTATATTAACTGGATATGGGTTGTGAACTGAACAGCTGTCGAGAACGCTACGTGTTAGCCAGGCTGGTATCTTCTCGGCTTCTGGGCTGACTTCAGAATCAACTACATCCCACAGCAGAAGAACGCTTGCTCGCTCACTTATTTAAAGGAAATGTGTATGTTAAAGAAGCTCAAAGAGCCTCTAAAACACTGATGTGAGACAGCACAGGTGGGCAAATGCTGCAGTGTATTCAAAATGATGATGATTAAGAAGCAGAATATATAATAAATACTGCTTCTTCATAAACATGCATGAGATAGCATCATTAGACCTTTCAGAAAATAACGAGCTGTTAAGGTTGAGTAGAGAGAAGCAGAAAAGACACAGATGTGTCATGTAATGATATAGTGATGGAATAGAAAAGATAAAACAAGATATATATATATATATATATATATATATATATATATATATATATATATATATATATATATATATATA
>BRDA01015623.1:0-11504 GCA_036984385.1 Crenuchus spilurus | reverse complement strand
TATAGCTGTGTGTCATCAGCGTAACTATGGAAGGTAATGCCATGACTGCTAATAACTCTGCCCAGCGGCAGCATATATAGTATGAATAATAGTGTCTGTGTCATCCATCCATCCATCAATCAATCCATCCATCTATCCATCCACTGAAAAGTCAAGTTTATATCTCTGATACATTTTGTTAAAAATACCAAAAAACAGCCCAACAATTGATTGAGTGTCTCGCCAGAGGTTCTACAACAGATTGTAGCCAATGAGAATTAATCTTTCTCATTACAACCAGTTTCTACACTCAGTGATATTAAGACATCAACTTTGAGCCAACTCAGAGTTTGATTCTTGGGGAGTAATGTTGATAGTACCAGTCATAGTAGTGATGGAGGAAAGTTGAACGTGGACTCTCTTACACTATCTCTGCTCACAAGAGCAAAACAGCAATCTAAAACCACATTCTGCAACCCTAAACCAGATTATAACCACATCAGCATTATCACCACACAACACTGACACAGGTTACACCAAAAACTAACAAGCATTAGCCAAGCACTGAGCCGCTCAAGCCCAAAAAGAATCTAAACATCTATTAAATCTCTTTAACATCAGTGGAAATCTCAAAGCTGAAGTTAGTTTCTTATTTGAAGCTGTTATTAAATTTCTTAGCAGGTACAATAATGTAACTGATGCACCATTTATGCAGGAATGTGACATTTGTAGGCAAATGAATTTAACTGCTGCACCATTTTACAGAGGAACAAGAATTTAGAATGTTTACATTTTGAATTTCCCTCTGGGATCAATAAAGTACCTACCTACACTACCTACCCTATTTACCTACCTACTTTACCTACCCTACCGACTCACCTACCTTTTCTACCTACCCTACTTACCTACCTTCTCTACATACCCTACCGACTTACCTACCTACTCTACTTACGTACCTACTCTACCTACCCTACTTACCTACCTACTCTACCTACCCTACTTACTTACCCTACCTATTTACCTACCTACCCTACCTACACTACCTACTCTACTTACCTGCCTACTCTACCTTCCCTACCTACATACCCTACCTACTTACCTACCTACTCTACGTACCCTACCTACCTACCCTACCTACTTAACTACCTATCCTACCTATCCTACCTCTCTACATACCTACCCTACCAACCGCCTATCTACCTACCTACCCTACCAACATCCTACCTACCCTACCTACATACCTAACCTACCTATAGAATAAGAAGCTAAATTCATTTTTATGCAGAAATGGTATGAATACAGTACATTTGTCTATATTGCCATGAACATTCTGTTTTAATTTTCAACATTTTGCATTTATTGAAAGAACATTTTAGATAGAAAATCATCAATAAAACTGTGGACTATAAGAGTTTAAAAACCTCTCTGTATAAAATTTATTAACAACATACAAACCGGATTCCAAAAAAGTTGGGACACTAAACAAATTGTGAATAGAAACTGAATGCAATGATGTGGAGGTGCCAACATCTAATATTTTATTCGCAATAGAACACAAATCACAGATCAAAAGTTTAAACTGAGAGAATGTGTCATTTTAAGGGAAAAATATATTGTTTCAAAATTTCATGGCGTCAACAAATTCCAAAAAATTTGGGACAAGGCCATTTTTACCACTGTGTGGCATCCCCCCTTCTTCTTAAAACACTCAACAGACGAGACCAGTTTCTCAAGTTTAGAAATAGGAATACTCTCCCATTCATGTCTAATACAGGCCTCTAACTGTTCAATCGTCTTGGGCCTTCTTTGTCGCATGTTCTCTATAGGTGAAAGATCTGGACTGCAGGCTGGCCATTTCCGTACCCGGATCCTTCTCCTACGTAGCCATGATGTTGTGATTGCTGCAGAATGTGGTCTGGCATTATCTTGTTGAAAAATGCAGGGTCTTCCCTGAAAGAGATGACGTCTAGATGGGAGCATATGTTGTTCTAGAACCTGAACATAGTTCTCTGCATTAATAGTGCCTTTCCAGACATGCAAGCTGCCCATGCCACAAGCACTCATGCAACCCCATACCATCAGTGATGCAGGCTTCTGAATGGAGCGTTGATAACAACTTGGGTTATTCTTGTCCTCTCTGGTCTGGATGACATGGCATCCCAGTATTCCATAAAGAACTTCAAATCGGGACTCATTTGACCACAACAGTCTTCCATTTTGCCACAATCCATTTTAAAAGACCCCTGGCCAAGTGCAAACGTCTGAGCTTGTGGAGCTTGCTTAGAAATGGCTTCCTCTTTGCACTGTAGAGTTTCAGCTGGCAACAGTGGATGGCACGGTGGATTGTGTTCACTGACAATGCTTTCTGGAAGTAATCCTGAGCCCATTCTGTTATTTCCTTGACAGTGGCATTCCTGTTTGAGGTGCAGTGACATTTAAGGGCCCAGAGATCACGAGCATCCAGTAGAGTGTTACGGCCTTGACCCTTACGCACAGCGATTGTTCCAGATTCTCTGAATCTTTTGATGATGTTATGCACGGTTGATGATAACTTAAAAGTCTTTTTTACGCTGGGTAACACCATTCTGGTATTGCTGCACTATCTTTCTGTGCAACAGTGGTGGAATTGGTGATCCTCTTACCATCTTGGCTTCAGAGAGACACTGACACTCTGAGAAGCTCTTTTTATACCCAATCATGTTGTCAGTTGACCTAATTAGTGTTAATTGGTCTTCCAGCTGTTCATTATATGCTCAGTTTTCTTTTTCCAGCCACTTATTGCTACTTGTCCCAACTTTTTTGGGATTTGTTGACACTGTGAAATTTTGAATCAACATATTTCTCCTTTAAAATGTTACATTTACTCAGATTAAACTTTTGATCTGTCATCTATGTTCTATTACGAATAAAATATTGACATTTGCCATCTCCACATCATTGCATTCAGTTTTTATTCACAATTTGTTTAGTGTCCCAACTTTTTTGGAATCCGGTTTATATAAGTTTTTTCTGCATATAATGTGAATTATTCATATCACAATGATTCCTGAATGGCAAATGGAAACTGTTACTTTTCCATTAAATTATCGATTCCAATGCAAATGGCAAATACAGACATTTGTGCTCATTCATTTTAGTTTGTCTGTTAGAGACTGACTCAGATAACTGAGGAATTAATCTCAAAAGTAATGATGATGGTGTTGATGATGATGATGATGATGATGATGGAGATCACTGCCATTAGAAAATATGAGGAAATGGACAGTTCATTGTCCAGGTAGGCTAATATAAGGAATGAGTAGAAGAGGAGCTCCTGCTGGGTCATTACACACAGAGAGGAGATGAATTCTCACACATTACTTAGATTTGCCCCAAGGAACCTCTTACTGCTTAACTGATCTGATCTGTAGTTCTGGAAAGCTGGTTTTGGAGATTTCATGAAGTTTATGTGTATTTTCATCTATTAAATGAAAAAGAGTTTGTAGAAATGACAAATGTTGTATAAAATCACTTAAGCTTGTACGGTCAAGGTAGATAAACCTCTGCTGTTAAAAAGAAATTAATTCAATTGAATTGCTGCATAAATAATTAAACGGGAACAGAATAAAATCAAACGACTGCTCACAGAAGGCAGCATATACCACTGGAAATTATATTTTCATCTAAATCCACAAATAAAATCCACAAATGCTGTCTTCTACATTCAGTCTTCTATGGTAGAAGAGAGTTCTATTCATCAGAAGTTATGTATTTCAAACAAGGCATGGATGGATGTAGAAATATCATAGATTCACTACAATATGGCATGAACAACCTCCAACCTCAACAAACACTATTAATCACCAGAATATGAGATATTAGTCCATAAACAGCCTCAATAAACACTATTAATCACTGGAATAGGAGATATTAGTCCATAAACAGCCTCAATAAACACTATTAATCACCAGAATATGAGATATTAGTCCATAAACAGCCTCAATAAACACTATTAATCACCAGAATAGGGCATATTAGTCCATACATAGCCTCAGTAAACAATATTAATCACTAGAATAGGAGATATTAGTCATACATAGCTTCAATAAACACTATTAATCACTATAATAGGAGATATTAGTCCATAAACAAACTCAACAAACACTATTAATCACCAGAATAGGAGATATTAGTCCATACATAGCCTCAATAAACACTATTAATCACTATAATAGGAGATATTAGTCCATAAACAACCTCAACAAACACTATTAATCACCAGAATAGGAGATATTGGTCCATACATAGCTTCAATAAACACTATTAATCACTATAATAGGAGATATTAGTCCATAAACGACCTCAACAAACACTATTAATCACCAGAATAGGAGATATTAGTCCATACATAGCCTCAATAAACACTATTAATCACCAGAATAGGAGATATTAGTCCATAATCAACATACATAAACACAATTAATCACTAGAATAGGAGATATTAGTCCATAAACAACCTCAATAAACACTGTCAATCACTAGAATAGGAGATATTAGTCCATAACCAATCTCAATAAACAATATTAATCAGTTGAATATGATATCTATGTAAATCAGGTTCAGAAAAGAATCCTCCACCTCCACCTACAGAATTGAATATTTCAGGCACTGTACTTAAAGCTTTGTTCATATGTCAGTTTATTCATTTAGATAAATTGGTTTCTAATGACAATTGTTTTATAATTGCTTATTAGCTACAGGATATTTGCAGTGTCTTTAGGAAAGAATAAAGGGGAAGACAAATGGTCGCACATATGCAGTGTTTTTCATTAAACTGTGCATGGAGGAGTCGGGATGTTTGAGGACAGTTCCAGTTTTGTCCAGATAAGGAGTCGCGCTCCTCAAAGTCATGGCCATGGGATGGCAAAAACACTTCATAATGTTTCTACTGATACGAGTGATGAACTGTTGGCTGGAGGGCATTTAGTTGAGTGTTTTATAAAAGACAGTGTGTACTTTGTGTGTGTGTGTGTGTAGGCCTGTCTCCTCGGGATTGAATGCCCTGGGATCCGTCGATGCTCTCTGAAATGTGAAATGAATGTCTGTATCTTCAGGCAGACGAGGACTAACGACTCTAATCGCAGAGTTTGCACCACCATTTATTTATACATCAGATTTATGTCGCCCCGCCTTTCCCTGCAAATAAATAAATAAATAACAGGACCAGTAAACGTTTACCCAGGCACAAAGCAGCGTCTTTCAATCACAGTGATCGCAGAAGCTGATAAATTAATAATCTGATGCTGCTCAGCAATGTAGGATTATATGTTTACGATGGCTGTTTGCTGAAAGCTGATGGAGCCTGAGGGAAACAGCTGCATTTTTCATGCCTTCTACAAGCAGATATGTAGGCAGTAAAGGCAGGTTTGTGTGCACATTGCAGTATTTCTTGTTTATTCTACCTGCAAGGTGATTATATGGTGAAATAATAAAATTAAACCAGATCTTCACATGCCTGCTGCTGGAAGCCAACAAATTGCTTCTAACTTGGTCCATTAGTATTCCTTGGTTGTTAAAGAACAACAAACACAGTGTTATTAATTAGAAGCTTCAGTCTTCCATAGTGCCCCCCTGCTACTTTTTTGCTTGTGGTCATCGTCAAAGCCTAGTTGAAGCATGGTTTCTCTGTTCATGTAAAAGTTTCTAAAATCAGCAAGCAGTATCCTATATTCACATTCTTACATTGGCTTTGGCCTTTTTATTTCATACACGTCATTTCCTGCAGAGTTCCTGCTGGTTGCTGTTTATGGCACTTTTTTCTTATTTAATGATGCATGCAAATGCTACTTTAGTGGTAATAGCATCACATTGTGGAGAATTACTTTTCAGTTGATTAACTGATGGGTTAGACAAGATGGTTGGGAGGACAGTTGTTTGGTTGTTGGTTGGATGGTTGGTTGTTTGGTTGCTTTGTTGTCAGACAGTCATTAGTTGGACAGTTATTGGTTGGTCAATTGCTGGTTGGTTGGATAGTTGTTGCTTGGTTGGACAGTTGGTTGGTTCTTTGTTGGTTGGACAGTCATTGATTTGTTGGACAATTGTTGATTGGTTGGATGGAGATTGGCTTTTTGGTTGGATGGACAATTTTTTGTTGGTTGGATGTACATTGCTTGGTTGGTTGGTTGGACAGTGGTAGGTTGAACAGTTGTTGGTTGGTTGGGCGGTTTGTTGGTTGAACAGTTGTTGGTTGGTTGATTGGTTGGACAGTACGTGGTTTGTTTGTTAGTTGGACAGTTGTTGGTTGGTTACTTGGTCAGTTTGTTGGACAATTGTTGGTTGGTTGGTTGGACATTGGCTGTTTGGTTGGATGGACAATTTTTTTGTTGGTTGGCTGTATATTGCTTGGTTGGTTGGTTGGACAGTGGTTGATTGAACAGTTGTTGGTTGGTTGGACGGTTGTTGGTTGGTTGATTGGTTGGACAGTAGGTGGTTGGTTTGTTAGTTGGACAGTTGTTGGTTGGTTAGTTGATCGGTTGGACAGTAGGTGGTTGGTTTGTTAGTTGGACAGTTGTTGGTTGGTTAGTTGATCAGTTGGTTGGACAGTTGTTGATTGGTTGATTGGTTGGACAGTAGGTGGTTGGTTTGTTAGTTGGACAGATGTTGATTGGTTGATTGGTTGGACAGTAGGTGGTTGGTTTGTTATTTGGACAGTTGGTTGGTTAGTTGATCAGTTGGTTGGACAGTTGTTGATTGGTTGTTTGGGTGGTGCATTAGGTGGTTTATTGATTAGTATATTTGGTTGTTTGTGCACTTTCACTTTCAATAATTGACTAACGTGTTTGCAAAAAAGAAATTTGACTTCTGCATTCACTGCACTGAAACATACATATGCACTCTAATGTTCATTAGGGGCAGTGAGCACATATGCCTGTGGTGGAAAACCCTATCTATGGTGTATAGTGAACAGTTGGGGATTAGGTATCTTTCTCAAGGGCACTTCAGTCACATCTTGCCAGGGGGCTGAACCAGAGACCCTTTTGACAAGGGCCATTGCTACCCTCAAAATAAAACCAACGCACACAAGATTTTCCTTCATGTGATGACAACATAGAAATGAAAGATTTAAAGTGATTGACTTTATCTGTTCATTATTAGTGGACATTTGTTTTTTTTACCTTATAAATGAGTCGGTACATCTAAGCGTGTGATGACTTTATTTATGCTATTAAGCATATGAAATGACATTTTAAATGATCCCTTTCTTTGCAACCTTGAAGGCCATTATAAAAACATGTTTTGTTAGTGTTGTGGTGTTGCTGACCAAGATGTTTTTATATTTCACTTCCAGGTATAATTCTTGTCTGTGGCCTTTTTTGTTGCCCTTTTTACCCCGTAATTTCCCTCCGCATGCACACACGCACTACACACACACACACACACACACACACACACACACACACACACACACACACACACATACACACAGTGATGGAGTACTTGTCCATGTTTGCTTCAGTTGTCAAATACAAATTGCTGGCCAGCAGGGAGCTGAGGGCTTCAATACAACGTACACAAAAATACAAAAAAACAAAACAAAACAAAGAACACTCTCAATTCTGGACTTCATTTCTCTACTGGATGGACGAAAAGAAAAGAGAAGCCTTTTAAAAAATTTGAGCTGACAACACAGAAAGATGTGGCTTTTCAGGAGTCGTTTTCCATGGACAGAAATTGGGCAGTAAATTGCTACTTTCTCTCTTTATCTGTCTCACTCTCTCTTTCTCTCTCTCCCTCCATCTCCATCCCTCATTTTCTCTTTTTCCCGCCCTGCACAATGCATGACAGGCCACATATACACAAGCTGTTGTTTAGGGGATGCATACAAGTACCAAGTGCCACCGGAGCACTTTCTCAACTGACACAAACCCATATTGGACTATTTATTTTATTTTTATTTTTTTCTTCTGGGGCAAGGAAACATAAATTGAGCCATATGACTCAGTCCATTTTCCCCTGGCATGATTGCATTATGATATACAGTTTACAGAAACAGTCAAGAACAGAAAAAACAATAACAAAACAAAAAAAACATTGAAGGTCACATTTGTGTGGAACGTTCAAATTACTGACTTGCACTGATTGTTTTAGACTTCGGCTTGTTATACTTCACGTTGCTCTTTGCCTGCTCATGTTTGTTTCTCTTGAGATGGTTTTGTTTGTCAGCTCTGCTTTATATAGCTAACACATGCTGAATAAACTTTCCTAACCCTGTGAAGATCTGGGAAAGGTCATCTAAGTAAGGCAGCCCTTCATCTGGTCAATTTTTAACCATCTAAATAACACATTTGCCAGTGCCACCTATTTCATGACGAGAAGTTCAAAGTCAGGACAGCACAATTCCTTTGAACAGATGAGACTAAAGTGGAGATGTTTGGCTATGATGCACAGAGCTACATTTGGACAAAGCCAAACACAGCATATCAGAGCAAACACCTATCAGCTGTCAAGCATGGTGGTGGAGGGGTGATGATTTTGACTTGCTTTGCATCCACAGTCATTGAGTCGACCATGTCCTCTGTGTACCAAAGTATTCTAGAGTCAAATGTGAGGTCATCCATCTGACAGCTAAGGCTTAGCTGAAACTGCAACATGCAACAGGACAGTGATTCCAAGCAGACCAGCAAATCTACGAGAATGACACAACTGAAAAAAAAAGAATCATACAGTGGCCCAATCAAAGTCCAGAACTTAAAGTTGTTGTACATCTGAGGTTGTATTCACCTTATTTTTGTGAGTGTTTTATTTGTTCCTATATATGGAACACTCTCAGCCAAAGGCAGTTATTTTCCATATAGACAGACACATATACAAATTACCAGTCAAAAGTTTGGACACACTTTCAGGACATTCAGTGGTTTTTCACAATTTAAAAATTGTCTGCATTGTAGATTAACACTAAAGTAATCCAAACTAAGAAGAAATACATCTGTAATTATTTAGTAAACAAAACTGTGTTAAACAAACCAGAATATGTTTATATTTTACACTCTTCACAGTAGGCACCTCTTCCTTAGATGCCAGCTTTCTTGGCATTTTCTCAGTCAGCTTTATGAGGTAGTCACCTGGAATGGCTTTCAGCATCAAAGGATGCTGCATCAGAGGACCCCTTTAACATCATTAGAGAGAAGATAAAAAAACATTTTTGCACTTTTTTTTATATTTGGGTTCTACAGGGTTAACAGCTGTGCCTTGTCAAGAGTTCATGACTTGCATTTCTTGCCCCTTAATGTGTTTGAGACATCAGTTGTGTGTCTATTTTGAAGAATCTAAAATAAAACATATTCTGGTTTAACACTTGTGTTGATTGTTCTTCATCAAGGGTATTGAGAATCAATAGAGTTTGTCCCCATTTGCCTCAATAACAGTCTCTACTCTTTTGGTAAGGCTTTACACTAGATATTAGAACATTGCTGAGTGCATTTGAAAAGAGTAGTCAGCCATGAGTGCTGATGTTGGATGGAGTAATGGTACTGGATGGTACTGGCTCAATCACTCCAGATAATGCAGTTTCACTGCTCCACAGCCTAGCGCTGGGGTGCTATTCTATAGCTGACATTTCGCGTTAGGCATTTTTTTTAGTGTCTGGAGTAGAAAATGTTTGTTGTGCAGTTCTCCAGCAGTCTATGGATTGCTGCACGGTTTGTTAGGCAGGCGTTCTCGCATGGTTCTTTGATAAACGGCTGGTGTAGATTCTCCTTCAACTTCTAATTACTTAATTATGGTCATAAATATGTGGAAATAGTTTGAGGCAGATGCAATAAATCGTCAAAAGGGCCATCATCTTCCCCAATACATGCTCATTTTCTCTCTCTATTCAGCCTATTTCTTGATCTTTTAGTTATATAATGTACATTTAAAAGCTCAGTATTCAAGCATTGTTTCTCATTGTAAACACAAAATGATGTCCCAGTGTACTAAGATTATTTCTCTTGATAAAATTAATTAAAATAAATAAGAAAATAGTAAATATGTCAGCATGGTGGTGCAAGACTGGACAGGACACAGTGTGGGATTCAAAACAGATGAGGCTTTATTCCAATCTCAAACAAAACAAAAATTGTAGCTATGACTTGAAACCAACATCTGGACTTGACTGTGAAGAAAAAACATGACATGGTGATGTACAATGACTCATAAGGACTGTGACACACAAGGAAGGCTTTATGACTATGTAAATTAGGTTGGTAATGAACAAGCAGGGCTGTGTGTTGAACAAGACATGACGTGGCTGGGGGCAGAGACATGATGTGAATGTAAACACAAGAGCACATGAAGACAAGATGTCACATGTCAGATCTAAACAGACAAGCATGTGCACAGAGGAGGGGCCAGGGACGTGGTAGAGGTTACAAAATATGAATGAATTCAGTATTTAAATAAGATTAGTATTATTTGCACGTAAGCAACCACTGCTACCATCACCACTATAATTGGAAATACAGTGGTAACCCTACTTATGAACATCCCTACCTAGTATTCCAGGTAACGAGTTGAGATCTCGGAATATTTTTGTTCCAGGTAACGAATAAAATTCCAAGTAACGAGTAGCTTTATATTTAATTACTCAGTACATTTCTTCAAGTATGCCAAACCGCTAGGGGCGCTGCGGTGGTAGCATCTCCTAGATGCTAACGTAGAAGAAGAGGTCAGTCAATACCTTTGACCGTTGTCCAGTAAAAGTGCCTGTTGAAAGCGACGCTAAGGTAGCAAAAGGTAGTGAACAAGAAAGTTAGATACATTTTACTTTTACTTTTCGTATGATAAGCATAACCATGCCATACACGTACGCCCATCCTCCTGTCCTCCTTAGCCGCCAGTCTACATGAGCACCGTCGGTCTCCCTCTCCTCAGCGGCCAGCCTACACGAGCACCATTGGTGTCCCTCTCATTAGTGGCCAGCCTACACGAGCGTCATTGCCGTCACATTTATGTTTTAAAAAACCCTTATAAACACATTACTAAGCATATTAAAGTATACTGTATATTGACCAGCTGACACGGATTAATCAGTTTTACATGTATTCTTATGGGGGAAATGCATCCAGCTAACGAGCATTCCAGCTAACGAGCTCGGCTCCTCCACGGTTTAAACTCATAAGTAGGGTTACCACTGTATAAACTTTGTTCTTACCATTTATGAAAAAAGGAAAATGATTGCAAAATCTATTTAAATTGTTATTATTTTATTTATATGAGGGCATAGAACAGTCAGCAGTAAGACGTATGCATCACTAGAATAAGAGATATTAGTTCATAAACAACCTCAATAAACACTATTATTCACTAGAATAAGAGATATTAGTCCATAAACAACCTCAATAAACACTATTAATCACTAGAATAGGAGATATTAGTCCATAAACAGCCTCAATAAACAATATTAATCTCTACAATATGAGATATTAGTCCATAAACAACCTCAATAAACACTATTAATCACTAGAATAGGAGATATTAGTCCATAAACGACCTCAATAAACACTATT
>BRDA01015621.1:0-11563 GCA_036984385.1 Crenuchus spilurus | reverse complement strand
TATTCTAGTGATTGTGTTTATTGAGGTTGTTTATGGAGTAATATCTCCTATTCTAGTGATTAATAGTGTCTATTGAGGTTGTTTATGGACTAATACCTCCAATTCTAGTGATTAATAGTGTTTATTGAGGTTGTTTATGGACTAATATCTCCTATTCTGGTGATTAATAGTGTTTATTGAAGTTGTTTATGGACTAATATCTCCTATTCTAGTGATTGTGTTTATTGAGGTTGTTTATGGAGTAATATCTCCTATTCTAGTGATTAATAGTGTCTATTGAGGTTGTTTATGGACTAATATCCCCTATTCTATTGATTAATAGTGTTTATTGAGGTTGTTTATAAACTAATATCTCCTATTCTAGTGGTTAATGGTGTTTATTGAGGTTGTTTATGGACTAATATCTCCTATTCTAGTTATTAATAGTGTTTATTGAGGTTGTTTGTGGACTAATATCTCCTATTCTAGTGATTAATGGTGTTTATTGAGGTTGTTTATAGACTAATATCTCCTATTCTAGTGATTAATAGTGTTTATTGAGGTTGTTTATGGACTAATATCTCCTATTCTGGTGATTAATAGTGTCTATTGAGGTTGTTTATGGACTAATATCCCCTATTCTATTGATTAATAGTGTTTATTGAGGTTGTTTATAAACTAATATCTCCTATTCTAGTGATTAATGGTGTTTATTGAGGTTGTTTATGGACTAATATCTCATTCTAGTGATTAATAGTGTTTATTGAGGTTGTTTATGGACTAATATCTCCTATTCTGGTGATTAATAGTGTCTATTGAGGTTGTTTATGGACTAATATCTCCTATTGTAGTGATTAATAATGTTTATTGAGGTTGTTTATAGACTAATATCTCTTATTCTAGTGATTAATAGTGTTTAATGAGGTTGTTTATGGACTAATATCTCCTATTCTAGTGATTAATAGTGTTTATCGAGTTTGTTTATGGACTAATATCTCCTATTCTAGTGATTAATAATGTTTATTGAGATTGTTTATGGACTAATATCTCCTATTTTAGTGATTAATAGTGTTTGTTGAGGTTGTTTATGGACTAATATCTCCTATTCTAGTGATTAACAGTGTTTATTGAGGTTGTATATGGACTAATATCTCCTATTTTAGTGATTAATTGTGTTTATTGAGGTTGTTTATAGACTATCTCTTATTCTAGTGATTAATAGTGTTTATTGAGGTTGTTTATTGACTAATATCTTCTATTCTAGGGATTAATGGTGTTTATTGAGGTGTTTATGGACTAATATCTCCTATTCTAGTGATTAATAGTGTTTATTGAGGTTGTTTAGTGACTAATATCTCTTATTCTAGTGATTAATAGTGTTTATTGAGGTTGTTTATGGACTAATATCTCCTATTCTAGGGATTAATGGTGTTTACTGAGGTGTCTATGGACTAATATCTCTTATTCTAGTGATTAATGGTGTTTATTGAGGTTGTTTATGGACTTATATCTCTTATTCTAATAATTAAAAGCATTTATTGCTAATGTTTATGGAATAATATGTCCTATTGTAGTGACTAAAAGTGCTTATTTATTGACAAAATGTCCTAATCTAATGTGAATGACTGCTAAATGAGATTCTTCATGGATTAATATCTCCTGTGCTAGTGTATCCACAGTATTCATATGTCTCATACTACTTTTTATTGCACAATATATGTGCTAAACTAATTAATGTATAAGCTCACTGACAACAACTTGTGGGAGACACTAAAACTGAATTAGAAAGTAGTGAAAATGTTAATCTCCATTATCTGTAGCAGCAGATTTTGCAATTTCATTCTTGTCATGAAATGGCTAAAAAAAGAAAAAGAAAGCAAATCTGTAGTAAAAGTGTCTTATGATTGAAATGTTCTATTTAATGAGTGACTCCAAACTTTTATATTGTAGTTTCTCAAGCAAAATGCCTGTGTGTGTAATTTGTGGGCTTATGGTCTTTCATCATCTATATTCTTCTCTAGTCATTTCATCTGTGCAAACCGTATGTTGATTATGCAACAGCATGTGCTATATTAAAGTAGAAATGCCCTGTTCTGTTCAATTATGTTGTCCAGCACTTAGTGAATAGCAAAGTGTGCATAGACTCTAGGTCTTTTTTCTCATTCTGTCATGTCATATATCATCCCCCACAGTGCTGTCCAGCTGCAGTTTCAGTGGGGGGTTTAGGAGTCACCCCTCCTTTGACCCTTTTTGACCTTTCTACTCCCTCTGTAATATAATTAGTATATTTATTCTCAGCTAGCATTCACCAGAAGACTGTCACTCTGTACTTAGACTTATGATCAGTAAGTCTTATTTAATTTTAATTTAATTGGTCTTACACACGCTTCACCCTCTAATGTGTTCTTTTATCTCTACTGTTGTGAAATTAGAGTTTCATTCAAGCCCATTTTAACCAAACTGTTAAGCACTGAATCACAATCATTACAGTGCTTGTGTAGAGTTGCTACATAATGTAATGTTTCAAGATTCAAAAGGTACCAGTTTAACAGACTAGACTATATTGTTACAGCTAACTGAACTTAGAGAGTTTGGAACATACAATGACTTTAAATTGTACATAAAATGAATTTAAACTGTAAAATGACCATTCTGGGCTACCAGAAAAAAAAGTATAGCATGGGTAGTTTTTGTCCTCCCAGGAACAAACAATGCAAAATATCCTTAAATGTTCATTATACAGTGGAACCTCGGTTTTCATTAACTGGCTCATTAACCTGTTGTAAAGTGCCTGATCATAACCAAAATGAATGATATCTGAAGAAATATTTCCCATAAGAAATAATGTAAATCCAATTAATCTGTTCCAGACACTCCAAAGTATTAATAAAAATTAATTTTATACAGAATAACTATAGTTTTACATACAGAACACAATAAAAAATACAAAGGACTAATGAAATGGTGAATGAACATTTAACATCACTCTTATGAGGTTACGCTCTGTTTTAGAGCATGCTAGTGTGGTCAACCAGCAGCCTCTTTTATACACCTGTTCTCTGGGTTCTCGGCTGCTATTTGTATTTGTTTTCAGGTGGTTGCTTTTATTTTGACATGTTTTAGTTTGTTTTGAGTATTATCAACGAGAAACAAAGCCAGAGAAACAACGAGAAACAAAGCCACAATGAATAATAAACATGTGGGTGAGCGATGAACGTATGGGTGGATGCTTTGTTTTCTCTAAATTACACAGTAAATATGCCAGTGTTAAATCAACACTATTAGAGTTAAATTAACACTGAGAGTGTTACATTTTGACACCCTCAGTGTTAATTTAACTCTAATAGTGTTGATTTAACACTGGCATATTTACTGTGTAGCAGCGAGTCACGTGGGCATGCCAAAAAAAAATGGGCGGATGAATGATAACTGGGACAAAATTTCCCTATAAAGTCGACAATAACCAAATTGCACGATTTGAGTACAGGGAAAACGACAACGAGGTTCCACTGTATTAATAACTTTTGCAGGAGAAAGGAGTAGGTCTGTATCAGTTTTTAAATTGAACAATTTTAGGCAGTGATATAATAGTACATTTTGCAGTCTTCTTCAAACAAGCAAAAGGTCAGAACCAATCTATGCATCTCCAAAAATTAGACTATCCTGAAAAAGTTCATTTTTGTTCATAATTAAATTCAAAACAGTCATATTTTACATTCTTTACACATAAAGTGATATTTTATTTGAAATCCCAGAGATTTCAAACAGGAATGTTCTTTTACAGAGCATCAGCTTAATCCTTGTGACCCTGCCATGCACCCCATTGTTGTTCAGTGTTTACCTGATGGTGGACTCATGAAGTTACTTGTTGTTTCTTTGTGACCTCGCTGACTATTACACGCCTTGCTCTTTGAGTGATCTTTGTTGGTCAACCACTTCTCATGAGGGTAACAATAGTCTTGAATTTCCTCCATTTGTACACAATCTATCTGACTGGAGATTCGTGGAGTCCAAACACTTTAGAGATGGTTTTGTAACCCTTTTTAGCCCGATGAGCATCAACAACACTTTTTCTGAGCTCCTCAGAAATCTCCTTGGATTGTGCCATGATACACTTCCACAGACATGTTGTGAAGTGCCGTCTTTGATAGGTCCCTGTTCTTTAAATAAAACAGGGTGGCCACTCACACCTGATTGTCACCCCATTGATTGAAAACACCTAAAATTTCACCTTAAAACTAACTGATAATCCAAGAGGTTCACATACTTTTGCCAGTTACATCCATGTAATATATCCATAATAATGACATGATAATGCCTAAAACTTTTGTCTCATTTGTTTGATTTGGTTTATCTACTTTTATGACTTGTATGACATTCTTATGAAGTTTTAAATTTATGTAGAAATAGAGATCAAAAACTTTCAAGCAGCACTGTAGCTTTAATTTATCTTATTTATTGCATTTTATCTTTACATTTACAACCATTTACAATCTTTTAAATGCTTCACTGAGTGTCTATATATTTTATATATAATAAAAGCAGAATTTTGGATTGGATTTTGGATCCAGTATGTTGATACAAAAATATAAAAGTGAATTATTGCCAGGTCCTATAGATGATGGTGCGCTGAAGAAAATAATGTCAAACGTTTTAATGTGATATATAAAGGCAAAATTATACATTTTTAAAAATTCACAAAATTGCCCAAGACTCCCAAAACAGAGTCATATGCAAATGCTTGAACATGCAATATCAAATCACTTCTTACAAGTTTAAACTTCCTTTACAGAGAACAAGCTTAAATTATTTCTATTTTTCTTTCAGCAGTTTACTGCACAATTTTTTGTTTTCCAGTAATTTCAGCAATGATTCTTCTAATGATTTATAGACGTGAACAGCTCATTAGTTCATGAGATGTTTAAAATGAATAAATGTTTTTAAATGGCAGTTCATAGAGTTAAAGTCTCATTAACTAATTATTTAATCAGTTATAAATGTGTAGTCAATGGTATATTAATGAATGCTATTATAAAGTGTTAACAACCTTTCCATAAAACCCTTAAATTTCATGATTATCCATTCAAACCACATTACAGGAAGTTGTCAGTAAAGGAAGCATTATTTCCCAAAACAAATGTACTGGACTCTAGAGCTTTTAAAAGGAACTGTGCAACCAACAGTGCAACAGCATATCTTGATTGATTCCTTAACTATTCTTAGCTGGCATTTAGTGTGAATGATTTTCAGCATGAGCTCTCACTCTTTTCCCTATTGGCCAGTGAGGAACAGGACCTGTATGAGATTCAAAATCGAACCTTTACCTCGCATGACCCAAGAAAAAGCTCTCTGAAGCTGCCTCAATCAGTCTCCATCTACTGCCTCGCAAACTGGAGGAGAGGAAGAGGAAGTGGCCATAAATGCGTGGTGGCAGGATTGGGTGCTGTGCAACTACTCAGACGTCTCATCATTGCTTATGGGTGGGGGTGTAGAGTTAGACACACCGCTGAAAAAACTGTGACCTCTTTGGGAAATGAGCCATGTGCTGGAACCGATGATAATGGAGGAAGTCTGCAGAATTATGATATATAGAAGCAGGCTATAGCAGAAGACTCTAAAGAGAGTTTTCTGGTGGACAACTGCCATGGCTGTATGCCTTAAAACTTTGAAGTTTAGACATATTATCCAGGATGGAAAATGTAAATAAACATAATTGTTATGCTTATGTAATATTTTGGAAGTTTTCAAGTTTAGTCAAATATTAAATTAGAATATATTTACTCAGTTTTGTTTCTAAACGCATACTTTTACTGGCCTTAAAAGTGCTCATTAGAGATCTAACGACAGTCCAAGAGATTTTTTATTTGCTGTTTGAGTGCCCATTAAGGCTGTGTATTGCCAAGAACATGACAGTGTGATCCATCTTATGATACAGGGATGCAATGTATTGCGGTATATTACAATGCTTTAAGCAAGGTGATATATTTAGATTTTTTTAAGTGTAATTTGAGAAAACTCTCATGTGTTTATTATGCTACTTGTTACAATGAAGTGGAAGAGTCTAATGGCTGAATATTAGTAGAGTAAAACACTGCTATGTAGCAGTCAGTAGTTTAAACATAAACTGAACCACCATCTGCATTAGCATGTAAAGCTTTCATAAAAATTTTATACTGTTTTTGAGAATTGATGCAATCACAAACAGTGACAAAATTTAGATTTCAGAGGTGGGGGGCAAAGGTAAAGGTGGCATAACTTGCTTGATTCAGGGGGTAATGGTGTGGTGTGGGCTTGAACATAAATTAAGTTATTATTAATTATTTAATAAATATTAATACATTACTTAACAATTGTTAATAATAATATTTTATTAATAATGACTAGTTACTATTAATATTATACTAACTATTAATTATTAATAATTAATACAATATTCATAAACTATTGCTTATTAATAAACTGTTAAAAGCATGTAGCATAAAATGATAACCTAATTCTGTGTTTCACCTTTTTAGTCAACTTCACTCCAACTCATTACCACCAATTTTACACTAATGTTTGGACTGTATGGTTAATAGACCTTAATTTTACCTCATATTTGAGAAAAAATAAACAGAAATTCTGAATAATTTTGACAGTAGTTTAACTTAGAGACATGTAAATAGATGGCTTATCACAGACTGGTTTTAATATGAAAATTGACATTACACAGACAGAGCAAACGTCCAACATGTTAACAACTTACAGTGGCAGGTGAACAAGGACTGCTGGCCAACTTGCAAAACACCGGTTTATAAGTCCAGAAGCTGTTTAATGGAGTGACAGCTTAGCAAGAAACAGCAGAGCCAATCAGTGAGCTTGTGGGTGGTATAAAAAGAAAAAGGCTTCAGATTGAGCGGCCGTTTTCCGCTGGGTCCTAGTGCTCGACCTGTCTCTATTTAATATAGTGTAACATTGTTTTTGAATGAACAAAACTACCTTGTTTAGTTTGGGGGAACAAAACTATCTTTTGAAAAAGTGCACGGGACATGTCCCCCAGCACCCCCGCCCCAAAAAAAATAAATGCATGATCACAAACCATAATACTGCATTATTAAATTGTGTTGATATATTTATACACTGCAATTATCCACACATTTAGCATTCAGGGTCGTTAAACAATTACATTCATCATAATTACTTTATGCTGTTAATTTTGATGAACTTAATTTGTCTTATTTGCTTATATTTTACCCTAAAGAGCATTTTTAAATTATAAGTGCATCCTGTTGAAGCTTTATTGAATTTATTTGATATATGAAGAATGTTCTAGCAAAGCTGTGCTAGAACATTCTTTAGTTGTGGTAGTGGTGATTAGGGTTCTGGTCTTGTGACCAGAAAGTTGCTGGATAGATCCCGAGGCAGGTCATCACTGAAGTACCCTTTAGCGAGGCACCTAACCCCCAACTGCTCCCCGGAGCACTTTGGATAGAGCTGCCCAGTGTGCGTGTGTTTTACTGCATGGATGGGTGAAATATGGAGGTTAAACTTTCCTTGTTGTGGGATTATAAAATTAAATTGAAAAAAAAATAATAGAAAAATGTAAACTACATGGTCATGGTTTGGAATGAACTCTGCCTGAGCTATCACAGATGCCATGTGACAGGGTTTGCTGCAGGTATAAGTAAATAAGCACACTAGTCAGTTGTAGCAGAATACAAAACAATCATCATGGGTAAAGGACATGATTTGCCTGATGTCCAAAATGGCATGATAATAAGGTAGCATCTTGGAAACCACTAACTTTGTGGGATGCTCTAGAGCCTCTGTAGTGAAGGTGCACTGAGAATGAACTTCTCATGCATTGAATGTCTTCTAATGGCATAACAGTGGTGCCCCACAAACCACTGATGCCAGAGGGGAACAACAACTCCAGCAAGAGCAAATGATTCACCAGAGTGGACCAATTAATCTCTATAATGAAGAAGCAACAAGGAGCAAGTGTCTGGGATCACCATTTTATGTGGCATCTGTGATGCCCTGGGCCTGTGTAGTCATATTATTCTGATATGAACATGTTTAAGTCTATAATCTATAAGCTATAAATCACATATCAGTCATGTTTTATTATTACTATTACTCTAAAGCAATAAATCACTAAAATACGCTTCTCAAGTCAAATAGAACTTGTGCAAAACACTCCAGGCTGCATTCAATGGAAGGAAGCCTTGTGCATCTTTATATTACGATAAATACTTGTGCATACACACTTTTTTAATGTGAAAGAGCAGAGAAGACACTTTTTGGTCCTTAAAACTCATTCCAGTGGATTGTTCTTTAAAGAATGTGAGTGTAGAGCAGTACAGCTGATCTGTATCAGTTGAAGTTTTTCTTAGAACTGTATCTGACGTAATTCAGAACCTTTATTTTTAAACATGAAACCATGCAGAGTGCAAAAGACGTTTGCCTGCAGGATTAATTTGCAGGCTAATATGGTCCATGCTGTGCTGCAGCTTCACTAGCCTAGCCCCGGTGACCCCTGTGTGCTCCATAAAGTAAATGAAATGAAATGAAGTTTGTTAACTCTGCTCTTCACCACTCATCCATAAATCGCTGATGATCACAAGGCCCAGGGGGCATCCTGGGGTGAAACATCAATGCAGAGTAAGAGGAAGCTGAAGGTAGATGTTTTTTTTTTCCTAATATTCCAAATAGCATGCACTGAAGAGGCGAGGAGCAGAAATTGGAAATCATTGCAAGTTTTTCCAGACGTTGACTGGAGGAGCGGCAAAGCAGAGCCGGCTGAAATAGCACAAAGAGGCACCCATGGATCTGTGGCTCATCTGCTGAGGGATTCATGTCTCTCTAACATTCTCCTCAAAGCTGGCGTTGACTGTATTGCCAGAGAACCAACTGAGCCTATTTCATACTAATGCAGAATTAGGATATTCATGTATATATTTTTTGAAACAGCAAATGCAGCATCTTCTGCTGATATAAACATATTCGTGGCAGTTGACTGAGGAAATTTGCAAGCAGGATGTAGAAACTCTTAAGCAGGCTTTTCTAAGGATTTCCGAGAGATGTACTAGGCCACATACTGTATTATAAATCATTGGACACCCTTTGCCTGCACTAATAAATTAATTATGTAATTTTATATCAGTTTATTGAAACAAGTGGAGATCAAATGTGTTAATTCTAAGCTTTTATTTCATACAATATTTGTGTTGTAACCTCATTTATATACAGTGGTAACCCTACTTACGAGCATCCCTACTAACAAGTATTCCAGGTAACGAGTCGAGATCTTGGAATATTTTTGTTCCAGGTAACGAGTAAAATTCCAAGTAACGAGTAGCGTAAATTTCTTCAAGTATGCCAACCGCTAGGGGCGCGGCGGTCGTAGCATCCCCTAGATGCTAGTGTAGAAGAAGAGGTCAGTCATTACCTTTGACCTCTGTCCAGTGAAAGTGAAAGTGCTAGTGAAAGCGACGCTAAGGTAGCAAAAGATAGTGAACAAGAAAGTTAGATACATTTTACTTTTACTTTTCATATGATAAGTGTAACCATGCCATACACGTACGCCCGTCCTCCTGTCCTCCTTAGTGGTCAGCCTACACGAGCGTCGTCGTCGTCACGTTTATGTTTTAAAATCCCATATAAACACATTATTTAGCATATTAAAGTATACTGTATGTTGGCCGGCTGACACAGATTAATCAGTCTTACATGTATTCTTATGGGGAAAATGCATCCACACTAGCTAACGAGCAAACCAGGTAACGAGCTCGGCTCCTGCATGGATTAAACTCGTAAGTAGGGTTACCACTGTACATTATTTAAGATATAAGGAGGTTAAGATAAATAACTTCACCTCAAAGGTCAATATCCCACTTATACCCCAGTTGCCACACATTTAGGGATTTTTGTGTATTTATGTTAACAAAAAATGTGAGCAATTAATGTAAAAATCACAAAATCATCATTTTTGCTAATTTATCCTTAGCTGTTATTATAGAACAGGGGTAGGCAACTCCAGTCCTGGAGTCCAGCACAGTTTGGTGATGTCACTGCTCTGACACTACAATTAAACATGCTAATTGCCCGCTGAGTTGAATCAGGTGTGTTTGATCAGGTAGATCACCAAACTGTCCAGGAAACCGGCACTCCAGGACTGGAGTTGCCTACCCCTGTTATAGAAGCTACTCAAATATAGCTCAATGGTTATTTACTACAGTTATTATGGTTACAGGAATAACCACAGCAGGTGCAGTGACACCAAAAAAAGCACTTTTGCAATTTCAAATGTTATTTATTTTTATGTAAAAATATAAACATTTCTAATTACTGGAAAGAAATTAATGATGGTATACTGAAGTCTCAAAATCTGTCACACTAATTTGTCAGAAATCACAGAAATCTTATTGTAAATCACACCAATTTGTCATTTCCTGTTTTTTTTTACTACAGATATTATGGGTAATATTCCAAGTCTGTAGAGCATTGATGTAGAAAAGTAATTAAACTTTGTTTACAGGCTCTACTTCATAGATGTCCTGTTATAGCGAATGAACAGAGAATGTGCTCTAAAGAGATACAAATCTAAACATGAACAGAGATGCAGTTTTCATTATTTACTTTTTTTTCCTCATTATTCTCAACTGTCTTTACTTTTAATCCCACCCCACATATTTTGTACTCTAATGAGATATAGAGTAGAGTACCAGTCTCATTCAATGTTTCTTTTTCCCTACATTATAATTTAATACTAATCGTCATCCAGACTAAAAAGAAATACATAGGTATCATGTAGTAAACTTCAAAGTAGACACACAACTGATGTCTCAAACACATTAAGAGGCAATAAATGCAACATTTTAAATATACAGTACCAGTCAAATGTTTGGACACACCTTCTCATTCAATGTCTTTATTTTTTCCTACATTGTAAATAAATACTGAAGTCATCCAGACTATGAAGGAACACATAACACATAAACCAAAATGTTTTAGATTTTAGATTCTTCAAAGTAGACACAAAACTGATGTCTCAAACACATTAAGAGGCAAGAAATGCAAGTTATGAACCCTTGACAAGACACAGCTGTTAACTGAAAGCCATTCCAGGTGACTACCTCATAAAGCTGACTGAGAAAATGCCAAGAAAGCTGCATCTAAGCAAGAGGTGCCTACTGTGAAGAATGTAAAATATAAACATATTCTGGTTTGTTTGTTTACTAAATAATTACAGATGTATTTACTCATAGTTTAGATGACTTTAGTATTAATCTACAATACAGAACATTTTTAAATAATGAAAAACCACTGAATGTCCAGAAGGTTTGTCCACACTTTTGACTGGTGCTGTAATTCATCCATCCATTATCCATTATCTTAATCAGTTTTGTGATTAGTCCTTTACCCCCTCAGTAGGCAGAGGGCAGGGCATTATCCCAAGTAAGCCAGGACATAGCGCCAATCCATCGCTAGGTGCTGTCAGGATCTGGGCCCCTGCCCTTGTGTTTTGTCTCCCTCTTGTGTTCTGATCATGTACTACATGCCCTTATGTGGATTTCCTGTGTCATCTTGTCTCATTATGTCC
>BRDA01015608.1:6924-20091 GCA_036984385.1 Crenuchus spilurus | reverse complement strand
TAGCTGCATTGATCTGCATGTTATATTCCTTTGCAGCCTTCTCAGTGCGACTCACCAGCTCTTCTAATTGTTCTTTTGATGTGGCCAATAAGACGGTCATCTGCATATCTGATATTGTTAATAGTCCTATAATAATAATCATAATCATAATCATCATCATCATCATCATCATCATCATCATCATCATTATGACAATAATAATCATAACAATAACAATACCACCCTTCATTTGTTATTACAAAGTGCAAATGTAAATTAAATGTGGTACTGGCTTTTCCAAAATTTATATTGTGCTACAAATGTAACAAATATTATTATCTGGTTGGGCTACTTGGTTGAAGATTGAAACACAGAAGATAGCAGTGTGCTTGTCTTTTATAGCTTTTGTAGCAAGGGCTTTATGTTTAACAAGGGCTAATTGTTGAACAATTCAAGAAACATTTCAGTTCAGATGCTTCCTTTTTCTGCTCAGTGAATACAATTCCTCATTCTCTCCACTGAATCTGTTTGATATCATTGAGTTATATATATATAGAGTGGAATAGTATAATGCTCATTAAAAACATGCTTTGTTTTTATTTGTCATGCAAATATAGTTTTATGACAGATTAAGTCACATCTACTGTATACTATTACATTTCCATATGTGATACTTCCAAAAAGTGATATACTGTAAATAGCTCAACACACATTGTCACAAAAGATTGAAATCAAAGTCATAAATTAAAACAAGTTCTCTGAGAAAGTTACACATATATACGTATAAATAAGCTTGCTTGCGCAGTACATATAATTTGAATACAAGTGAAAATGGAAATCAGATTTTTCTGTAAAAAGACTACTTTTGCACAAACAGTGATCATTTCAAATATCTAAAATGTGGAAGAACATCTAAGAAGACCTTTAGTTTACAGGCATAGTATAATAGAATAGTGCCATAATGGCAGCACTGATAAGACCAGAAATTGGCACGGTCACAAACCAGGCAATGAAAATATTTCGAAACAGATGCCAGTCAACAGCTTTCTTGGAGCGAAGCCAGCCCACAGCCACCACAGATCCAACCTGTTCATGCAAAGTCAGAGAGAAACACCTTTGATGTTAAACAAGAGAACGCAACAAACTGAATTTGTTGTCTTTATATATATATATATATATATATATATATATATATATATATATATATAATTGTGGGATGATTACCTTGCAATGTGTTGTGCTGACAGGAAGTCCAATGTTTGAAGCAATAACTACAGTTACAGCAGAGGCCAGCTCAATGCTGAATCCACTGAGGAAATACATAATTTCAAGCAAACTATAATTTACATGGACTGCACATATATCAAATCTAATTTAAACCTGGTGATTTAAATGATTAACAAAATACATGAATTAATTATATAATATTATAGATCTTATGAACATTTGTTTATAGCATTTACCATTAAATAACCTCTGTTAATTTAACAATTCAAACCTGGTGGTTATAAGTAGTCTTTTTTTGTCTGAAAACACACTAGTATAATGCAAATTTCAGTATTTATTGTGATAAGAATTCTGCTAACATCAAGCTGTTTTATGCACTTTATTAGCAGCTAATTGAAAATATTACACTATGTAGTAAGTCATTAATTTAACTGTATAAACATGTTGCTGTACATGTTGAAGTTTACATGAATTGCAGTTAAGATATATCTTTGTGATTCTTTGGTGATAGCCCATTAGATAATTAGGGAACCAAGACTACTAATAGCAGAATACGACTTAGTGCACTTAAAGGAGCCCCATAATAAAGACAATTTGGAGCTTGAAACAGACATTTAATTTCTTTATTGTAATTTTACAGCAATTCTTTTAGTAAATGATTGAATTTCTGTTCATGCACTTAACCTAAATCCTATGAATATAGAGCTTAAGTCACACACACACACACACACACACACACACACACACACACAACACCCCTCCTCGCCACACACACAGTAAATAATTTATATATATTTGGAATATTAATTCCATATATTATAATATAATTTAATAAGAAATTTTTGATAGTTTGAGGGCAATTGTGCCACATAATGTCACATTCCCAAGCCCCTTAAACTGCTGTGGGTCAATGTTTCTTTATACCTGATTATTAACATTAAATGGGCATTTAAAAAATGCAATAAATCTTTTTTATGTCTGTGGTTGACTTGGTTAACAGCACAACAGAGAACAATAATAATAAAGTAAAAAAATAAAAACATGCTTCACTGAATGTGAGTGTATGTTGGACAGGAAAAGTGATTTTTTGAATTTTGTTACCTGGATGGTGTAATTGGGGTAAGATCTTTGCCCATAGTTTGTATGACCCTCCGGCCCCAAACCCACAGCCCAATACAGATGCCCACACCCCCATACAAGAGCAGCCAGATGGGTGTTGGGGCATTCGATGTTACAGAGGCACTTTTATACACAAGCCAGAGAGCTACCAAGGGACCTATTGCATTGCTAAAACACAGAAGAAAGTAACAATTACTGTGGTTTTGCTTTATCACAAAATCTAGAATAGAATTTTAATTTGAACAAATTATTTTGGTTTTGCTGTAAGCCAGTTCAGGGCATATTAATACTCACTCCATACCTGACATCATTCCCTCCATGTGCAAATGATCCAAAACAAGCAGTGAGAATTTGCAAGAACTGGAAGAGCATGGATACCTCTGGCTTATCAATCTCTAGCTCATCCACCTCCTCTGCTTGACAGTAGTCCTCTCCACCCTTATCTTCACCCAGATCTATAGCCAGAATGTCACTAGCATCTCCATCTGCCACAGCTGTACAGTAGCTGTTGTAACTGTCCACACGTGAACGCTGCTTCTCAGCATCCTCTCCAGAGCAACTTCCCTCACCCTCTTTGTAAGGTGCATGTATACCGTAGATGGCCATGGTGTAGGAAGTATAGCTGTTATTTCGACGAATGGGCTTGTCACCAGCCTCGCCCATGCAGTCGCCCACCTTGGCTAGATGTAACTTGTGCAACAAGTCCTTGTACATGCCAGAGTCTTTGTGTACTGTATGGAACTGTCCCCCATGCAGCTGTGTGAGTGTTATTCCTCCATTTCCATTTAGCACTGCAGTGGTCATGTGAGAAGTCATTCAGTATCAATTACCAATCAACAGCTTTTTATTTTTAGTATTCAGAGAAAAAAAACTACAAAACTTGCACCATAATTGCTGTCCCCTGGAAATAATTTAAATGAAATTCATATTTTACAGACTTGTTTACAACTATATTTTAGCAATGCTTAAGTAGTCATAATTTGTTGTTTAACTAGAATATAAAAAAAATTTAGTGGCATGGAAATCAAATACCCTTAATCATTAAGCTAGCTGACAGATTGCCTAACATTGACTAGCCAGCTAACTGCACTAACTTTCAATAGGAGCTTGATACTGAGAGAGTCGGAGGCAGTGAGTCAGAGGCAGGTCAGCATGTAGGGACAGTGGAGAAAGTGCTTTTGCTGAGGTGAGAGGCAAAGGGTGCTGGGCGGTTGTGAATGAAACCTAAAATGTAGACTCATCAGTATTTATACTGAGTGCATTCTAGTCAGTTGTATGAACTTCATGAAAGACATCACTGACTTAAATGAATAATCTAGAGCATGAAACTACTTTAATTATTAAACTGACCTTTATTTTTATTTTGGCCAGTATAAAAATTATTAAATGTCTTATTTAATTTTTACTTTTATTTCTAGGAGCAAAATTGGGGAAATCAGTGTATGAGGAAGGAACAGTGAAAGGCAAAACAATGGGAGAAGGGAAGGAAACAGGGATAGAAGTTATGAAGTTATAGAAATTGTTGTGGCACCAAGGTAGGATGGAACCTGTAAACCTATTTTGTTTTAATAATTAAATGCAGGTTGACAAAACTGACAAAAAAAGTTTTTTTGTTGTGAAGGCTGCATGATGCCATGTCATTTGTTGTTCACTAAATCAGAAAAAAAGTAAAATGCCACCCTTAATTCACTGTTGGTGATTACCAAAATTGCACCTATTCACTTGTCAAGTTATTCATATTCTTATTTTTAACCATGCAATTGTGAGTCACCACCGCTTGGCACAGTGGCATGTTGTTTTAAAAAGGAAAACTAAATCAAGAATAAACAAAATAAAAGTAAAATGCACCCCTAAAGTAATTATTTGTCATAAATTTCCACATTCATTTCATTATCTTAGCCATAGCAGTGAGTTTAAAAACAGAATCATGCATATATGGACTAGTTGAATGAGAAATCTGTCATTCAAATGGTTATTAAATCAAGTGTTTACTTATGTAGCTAAAGTATATGTTTAACAACCTGTTAAAATACACAAGAATACAGGAAATGGCGTCTACATTATTCAAAATTTGTTGGGGGAAGGCACCCAGACCCCCTGCCAATGCCTCCCCTCCTACATTAAAAATAATTCTGATGCCTCTGCATTTAGCAGATGCTGTGCCATGCTGCACTGTAGCTACTGGGCTTCTTAAGATGGATTTTCTGTGTCCTGTGAAGAATGACTCTTTCCTGGACAAGCCAACTGACTCTATTCTGTGGACTGGGAAGTGCTGTGTATTTTTTTTTTTATGCATGGCTGTTTATGTGAACATCATGTATAAAAACATTGAGTTGGTCTAGAACTAAATCAAAAAATCGGAAAAAAACTGACCGTCAGTGCAATCCGTGTCTTTAGTTTCAAAGCCTTTGTCAAGATTTGCATCTTCAGAGCCCCCAATATCAAAGGCCACTTTTGTACCATCTGCAGGATGTGTCTGAGGAACGGGGCAATAGGATTGGGATTCCACAAGGTGTTTCACTGATGCATCTGCTGGAGTGATCCTCTCAATCAATGATGTCTCACATTGGGAGGGTGAAATTACACCTAAACAAGAGTAACAATAGCATGCATTTTTTTCAACAAGAAATATTTTCAACTTTTCTAGACCAACTGAAGTTTCAGTTTTCTGTGAAAAAAATTCAAATGTGAAAAATGGCAAGCAGGGATTAACTGAAAATAGAACCATACTTTTCATCTTCTTCTTTAAGTGAGGGCACACAACAAACCACACCACCAGAGCAGTGAAGAGGGCGCAACCCAGTGAGATTGAAAGTGTGCCCCACCACGGCACCTTGTTGAATCCAAGCACTGTTAAAAAGAAAGCTGATGAGACTTCTCAAAGGCTTCAAGTTATGTGAATTTAAGCTATGGCTAGAGTATCACTATCAGGCCAAAATGGGTCCATAACAAATTCAGAACACAACCTGACGTTTTTGGGGGCTGAATCTCTGCGTTGGCTGGCATTTTGCCAATACAGGAAACATTATATTTAAAAGTGATGAAACATATTTAAACCTGCCAATAAAGTGGCAGTGCTGGAAACTTTTCATTTCTGCAATGTCTAAGCTTTGAACCATAATTTGTGTTTAAAAAGCTTAAAGTTTAAAGTACAATTTTATGTGTTAACCTCCTGGTTTAATAATTCAACAAGTCTGAGTAAAAAAAAAATTAGAAAATAAAACATGAAATAACTGTCCCTCTATTTTGACAGACACAAAAGAATAATTGAATATTGTATTTTAAATAGGTAAATAGTCTATAACTAAATTATGCTAATATAATAGTTAATGTTGTCTCAAGTATGTTGCGAAATTAGACAGGTTATCAACCGAAGCAGAACAGTGTTAAATTTCTGAGAAAAATGTATCCTTAAATTTCTTTTAGCAAAAGAGCCGATTCTGCTGACATTATCATGAACGCTCTTGTGCTTGGCCCAGCAGATAACAAGAAAGAAGCTCTCTGCTGTTTAATGATTAAATGATACAGCCTAGAATTGTGAGCTTCTACATTTCACACTAGTTGCCTAATTTCTGCCTAATCTTTGTTTTAAAAGGAGCCTTATTTATTTAACTTTGATGTAACTAGTACTTTGTGTCTGTAAAATATACTGAAAGTGATGTAGATATGCACTACATGTAATGTGTTTAACCAATGCTGACCATGCTGTAAACACTATCCTAAAGTCTTGAGAAGTTGGACCTGTGGTATAAATATATTTCATCAAACTGAAAAGATCATCAATTAGGATATGCCAGTGGTGAATAATGGTTAATTATCTTATTAAAAAACAAAAATTGTTAAATATAGGTTAACAGAAAAAGTACTATAAATTATTTATGTTTATTAAATACATTTGTGGTAATCTTTCTACATTTTATTATACAGTGCCACAAGTCACCTCTTGAATATACCAACTACATTCCATAGACCTAAGAAAAAAGAATATATTTAATTGTCAGTAAAATATATCTGGATATGCCTATGGAAAGTGTTTCTAAAATTTACCTGGGGCTCCGGTGAACATAATGGAAAACAGATTAATTCCCATAGTAACGGCGTAAAAAAATGGAAGGGCCCTTAAACCATTGGTCACTGAGTCATCCTATAATACAAAAGAAAAAATTGTGCTAGTCAAACTACATTTATCACTAAAAGTCAACTAAAAGTCAATTCATATGTTAGTACAGCATATCTATCCATTGCATAAGTAACTGTGCTCATTTTTGACAGTAAATCAGATTAAGCTCACAACACCTCAAAACAAACAATACTAGGTTATGAAAAACAGATATGGTTTACATTTTACCTTATTTAGGATGAACTTGCGGACAAAGTAAAAGAGAATTGCAGACATGATGCCTGACAGCAGAGGGGAGAGGAACCAAGAAACAACTGGAGCAAACATAAAAAATTAAACCAGATTAAAAAAAAAAAAAAAACATTTTTAGGACAATACCATGATGGTAGTACCATGGTCGTACACTAGTAATACTACAGTAATGTAACTAGTTTTACCAAAGTAATACAAAGTACTACTAATAGTAATTACTAATGTAAAACAAGTTGTATTATGGTAGTGTTACCTGGGTAGTAACATGGTAAAACTATCATGGTAGTGTCCAAAAAGCATGATTGTTATACCCTGGTAATACTATCATACAACAATGGTAGTACCACAGAATATTTTTTTTTAAGGGAGAGACGTGCAGTCTTTGCTGGCCACACTGTTATCTTAAGATCATGTGACTAAAATGTTTTTGGAACACCATGCTGTGTATCCTAAAACATTCTAATTCATCAGAGACATTGGATTTAACATGTGACCATGTTTCCTGCAGTTTAGCTATGCATCAGGACACAAGCTGTAGGTCATACCAATACGAAGCAGTTCCAGCCATTTGACGCCTTGGTGACCCCTAGCAACCATAGAAAACCCGATAGTGGCTCCAACGATGCAGTGTGTTCCAGAGATAGGAAGCTTCAAAAATGAAGCCACCAGTTGCCAAACAGCAGACCCTGCAGCACACAGACATGTACTTAGGATATGACAGACAGCAGGTTTTCACAAGAAAATATCCACTCTTTACACAAATATTGACTAAAGTACATGTGGGTATGTGGAAATGTTTGAAAAAGTTCATTTAAAAACCATTACATAAAATTTGTGTACCACAGTGAGTAAGATGTGAGAAAGCTTGCTGTTCAGTCCACAAGACTTTAACTGACACTTTTTGTATAAAAAGGGCTGTGCAAGCAAAAATAGTACATAGCACTATCCACCAAGTAGGTCGATCTCTTCGGTGATGTGTGGGTTGTGACTTGACAAATATGCATAATGGATGAAAAATGCCATAGCTGTAGTTTTTCTTGGAATGTAGGTAATGTGAAACAAGGAAGAAGTTAACTTAGCTGTGTGATAAGTGGAAAAAATCAGTGTATCATGAAGAAATAAAAATTTTCTTACCAAACATGGCACTGATGGAGCCAGCCATCAGTATTGGTTCAGAGCCATTGTACATGTTAACATCAATGATACCGGACCGAATGGTCTCGCTCACTTTGGCTCCCAGAAGCATAGCACCTATTGTCTCGAAGATAGTAGCCATAATGCAAGCCTGACGCAAAGAGACCACTCCAGAACCCACTGCCGTACCAAATGAGTTAGCCACATCATTGGCACCCACAGAAAAAGCCAAAATAAAGGCAATTACAAAGCCCAAAATCAGCAGCCATAAATAGGGAGACATGTCAGCCTCTGAGGTTAAGGCTGCTGTTGTAACAGTCAATATGGATACTAGTGTGGTGGATTCCATAACTGCTGTTTGAGTGTAAGTACTCTGGATCAAACTATTATTAGCAAGATATTATATTGTTTACCTGTATACAATAAAATTGATATCAATTACTAATGTATGTCAATTACTAATTTATTTAATGAGCAAAATGAAATATTCCTCCTAAAATAATAAATGCAGTACAAACTCGTAGATTATATAGTCAGTCTAAAGAGGATGGACTGTAAAATTAAAGAACTAGATCTAGATCTAGCCTTTTACTTTCATTTGTCAGCCTATAATGAGAAACAGATGTAAAGAGCACAATAGCAATCGTTAGCTACATATAATAAAATTAGTGTTTGCCTTATTTTGGCTTTGGGGGACTACACACAGAAAGAAAGCCATTACAATGTAGCTCTCAGTAAAGGTGGGTGCCACATTCTGAAAAAGATTAATAAAAAATGAATTAGAAAAAAACACTATAAAACATCAAAACACAACAAATGCAACAATGAAAATTATTTCTTGTAGAACATAGAATGCATTATTTACTGTCAACAGCTGTAAGACAAAGTACCTTTGCAAGGTAAAGATTCTTCTCACTTCCTAGGACTTCTTCCTGGGGTGTGTATTCTGAGAAGGCCCACCAGAGGGCAATACATCAGCAATTACTTATGGTAATTTGCATTTTAAACTGTCCTTTATATGCACTAAACCCCATGTGATATCAAAATCCCACAGAATCAGTAGAAATATAATGTACTGCTTGAAGACCAGTCTGTTTTATGGATAAGTGCACTCAGTTCTGGTCATTGAGGACTGGTACAGCTTTATTGTCTTCAGTGATTTAACACAATTGACTAAAAACCTCATTTAATCCTCATTATCAACAGGTGCGTTTAATAAATCAACAAATTGTGCCAAACAGCAGCCCTTCTTTACAGAAATCATTACTTACTAGTTAATACTGTAGTTATATTCACATGCACAGATTTGAGCACACATCATATAATGTACATATCAGTTTGTGGATATGTAAGGGGCAGCATTAATTAAACAAGTATTTGTGAATTGCAAAAGTCATTTTCTTAATAATACTGCTGAATTAAGTGGCAAACAGTTACTTAATTTATTTAGATAAAACGGTGTTCATGATCAGAAAGAGAATTCATGTTTTTTATTATTATTTCTTTTCAATGTCAATATGGTAGTAGCTTTAAAATAATTAGAGGACTGAAGGAAATTTGAGACGGCCATGCCACTAGTATTTAAGCTACTGAAGCTTCTGTGAAGGTAAGTGAGAAATATCAAACTGTGTACTGCTGTAATAACGGTATGACAGCTCGCATCTTTCAAACAAATCCACATTGTCTAGACATGGATAGACTCATGGAAAAAGCATATTAACGTCAAAACACAATTCAATTACTCACCAAAGACGAAAGTAACTCGAGTGATTCTTTTGCAAAAACAAACAAAACAATAACTTGTCTTGTAATGCCCCACATAAGCAAAATGAACAAATGTATTATTGTATCGTGTCCTGTTTTCAGAGGCTGCGTGCTTCTTGTTTGAGCCTTTCTCCCTCACTCCGAAGAAGTTCTGTAGCTGAAGTCGATTATATTCGCTTCTCCAGAAGAGGAGGGCAAACGTCTGTTAAGACACACCTTATGATCAAACGTATATGCGTGAGAGTCAAAGAGGAAACTTCCTATAATGTTTAGCCAGCAGTGAGTTATTTAGTGTCCTTCTTCCTTACGTCTATTCTTGGTTCACGTGTTACGCGACTTACATTTAAATATATAAAGGTTTAGTGGACAATAAAATACAGAATGACAATAATTAAATAATTTATTTAACTATGTTTTATTATTTTATAGAAGTTTTTAAAGGATGTTTATCCACGTTTAATGTATGTATTTTCAGGCTTGGGAACATATTTAACTTTGGCAAACCTAGAAAATGTCAAAATGTACACTACTTATGATAAATTATATATATATATATATATATAATTTTTTTTTTAAAGATTATTTTAAAGTCAAAATTTAAGAGTACACTCCATTATACACGAGAGTGTAGAATATATATTTGTTAGGTTGCTGGCTGAGATGAAGAAGAGCACACATGCAGGTGAAGGTGGACGTGTTTATGAAAACCAAGAACCGTGACACAAATCATAAACTTGCTGAAACATATAAATAAAGTACAAATAAACGTAAGGGCTATGAAACAAAACATGAACCAACCCTGACACAGAAACAAAACGACTAGCAAAGACAAGTACAAACACAAAAGTTTTAAAAACAGTGAACATTAAACGAGAAACAGATGAAAACAAAAATGGGCGGGGCTAGACAGGACGAAACTTAAAGGGACAGGACATGACAACGCGTGACAATATTAAAGATACATTTTCATTCGGTAAAACTAACATTTAAGTTGTTATAATGGAAAAACATTAACCTGCAATAGTTTAAATATTTCTGAGATGCATGGTGGAAATGGCAGTGGATGGCATAATTTATTAATAGAAAATTCATATTTGAATAATAAAACATTCAATTATTTTTATAAGAAAAAAATAAGCTTTTGCAATTACTGGCCATCAGGTGGTGCGTTTTGTTTGTAATGTCCACGTGGGCTGCTATGACCTGATGGTTAGGGATCTGGTCTTGTGAACAGAAGGTCGCTGGTTTGATCCCTGGACAGGACATGACTAAAGTGCTAGTGAGCAAGGCACCTATACCCCGACAATCTGAAATGGTGACCGTGGACCAGAATTTCTTTCTAACCATCCTAATTTATGTGCAGCTATGTGATCTGAATTAAGTTCTTTTTTTTAGTTCCTTTTTTGCTCCAACAAAGTTACTCCCTTAATAAGATTTTATTTCTTTCACAGCACCATGGATAGAAATGAAACATAGAAATTAAACCATAGGAGCCTCAACACTCACAACAATCTCATCTATCCCCCACAGTCATCACATTTTCAGCCCTGGGTGACAGGTGGGCTCTGCTGTCCAGAAGGTAGACTTTATTCCAGCCGTCGCATCCCTCCACTCACAACACATTCTCACTCTGACAGAAACCTGGACCACTCCACACAACACAGCAAGTCCAGCAGCCCTATCCTCTGTTTTTACCTTCACCTCATTCTCCAAGGCTGACTGGCAAAGGTGGTGGCACAGGTTTGCTCTTGTCTAAAAAGTCGCTCGCTGCCACTTTTCTTTTCTCATCTCATCTTTTGAATTCCATGCTGTCACTGTATCTTTTCCTGTAAATCTTACCATCATTGTCATCCATCATCCTCCTCATACTCTAGGCAACTTCATAGATGAGCTGTACACTCTTCTGAGTCTCTTCCCCATTGATGGATCCCCACTCATCCTCCTCTGTGACTTCCAACAGACAAGCTGCAGTCATCTTGCCTCCTACCACTTCTATCACCTTTTGACCTACTCCAGCACTGGAAACAACAGTACCCCCCCTTCACTGCTCTGACCACCACTTTCTATCTTTCATGCTCTCTCTCCCTACTCTTCCTGTTCAAATCTCTCCTTGTCCTTCCTTCTCTCGTCACAACCTACACACTATTTGTTCCTCATTTCTGGCTTCAACCATCCTGTCTACCATTTCCAACCCTGACTCCTTTTCTCTCTTTCACTAAACACAGCCACAGATACATTTTTTCTCTTCACTCTCTTCTACAATTAATCACTTTGTTCCTCTCTCCGACTTCTTCAGAGGGAAACTGGAATAAGAATAAGAATATCTTTATTGTCATTGTTCTTGTACAACGAAATTTGACAGTGCGTACCAAGGAGCACATAAACTGACATTCGCACTCAATCGATCAACAAAATAAACACAAACATGTTAAAACACACAAAACATCACTAAAAAAATCATTAAAATCACTAAAATTACAACACTAAAATACACTCACTCTTGCACTGTTAAGCGCAATTAAAGCTCTGGCATAAAAACTATTTTTAAATCTATTTTTCTTTGCTCTTAATGTCCTGTATCGTCTACCTGAGGGTAGCTGCTCAAAAAGTGAGTGACCAGGGTAAGTTGAGTCCATAAGAATGTTCTGTGCTTTCTTAAGACAACAGGAATTATACAAGTCTTCCATAGGAGGGAGAGGGCAACCAATGATCCCCTGGGCTGTAGTGATGACCCTCTGGAGCATTTTCTTCTCTGCAGCTGTGCAGCTGGAAAACCGCACACACACACACACATACATACAAATACACACAACATACTCTCTATGGAGCATCTGTAGAAGGACACCAAGAGTTTCTGTGGAAGATGATTCTTCCTGAGCACTCTCAGGAAGTACAGTCTCTGTTGTGCCTTCTTCACAGCTGCTGTAGTGTTGATGATCCATGTCAGGTCATCCTTGATATTCACACCCAGCGAAAGTTTGAAACCCTCTCAACACAGGCCCCTCCAATCAGTAGGGGCTGCATTCTTGTTGGTTTTCTCCTAAAGTCCACAACCAACTCTTTCGTCTTTTCAACATTCAAGATCAGGTTATTTTCACCACACCATCTCAACAGTCGCTCTACCTCATCTCAATATGCTGACTCATCACCCCCAGAAATGAGCCCCACCACAGTGGTGTCATCAGCAAACTTAATAATTATGTTGCTAGAGTGTGTGGGGACACAGTCATAGGTGTAGAGGGTGTAGAGTAGTGGACTCAGCACACATCCCTGAGGGGAGCCAGTGCTGATGACTGAGGAGATGTAGGAGCCTACTCTCACCCTCTGGGAGTGATCCGTCAGAAATTCTCTAATCCAGAGACAGAGGGAGTTGGATATTCCCAAGAGAGACAACTTTTCCACCAGTTTGTCAGGAAGGATGGTATTAGAAGCAGAGCTAAAGTCTACAAAGGGCAGCCGAACATAGCTCCCCTTATGTTCAAGGTGGGACAGAGACTCATGTACTCAGAGACAGGGTGGAACTTGTATTCCCCTCGATACAAGCCGACGGGAAACATCTGAAATCGAGACGA
>BRDA01015604.1:2869-15272 GCA_036984385.1 Crenuchus spilurus | reverse complement strand
AAAATATTAGATGTTGACACCTCCACATCATTGCATTCAGTTTTTATTCACAATTTGTTTAGTGTCCCAACTTTTTTGGAATCCGGTTTGTACATAGTGTACAGTCTAAATTTACATGTAAAGTCTATTTTATCTGTATATCTGTATATACCCACAAATACGTCTTATTTAATCTATATTTATATCAAGCTGCTACAATGGGTAAAACTGGGACCTTGGGAATGCAATTTCGTTCAACCTCATGTACTACATGTGATGCAAATGACAATAAAGCTTCCTTGTATCCTTGTATCCTTGATATGTCTGACAGTTTTAAAGTGTTTCCCATACATCCATTGGATTAGCCTCTTTGGCATTAAGTGGGAGTCAAAGTTCTATTTAGCTGTGTATCTCACCTTCAGTTGCAGGAGTTTCCCCATGATATTCAATTGCCTTCCTGAGGTACTGTGCTGGATCCTGTTGAATGTCTGTCAGTTGCCATTTGTTTTGCACTTGTTGGATAATTCTCTCCAAACTCTCAAGTAGGTCTTTTGTAGTTTGGGCATTCCCCTTTCTGCTGAAAAGACCACTGACTCATCTACTGTTGTAGAATTTCTTGGTGTTGTTCTTGATTCTGTTAGCATGAGGGCCTCTCTCACTGCTAAAAATCTTGATAGATTATATCTATTTGTCTTTATTTCTTCAGAATCTGTCACAAAATGAGACCTGTTGTCACTGCTAGGCCATCTGAACTTCATCCGCTATGTATATAGTTTCCAGGGCAGATCCATTATTTTTTGTCTGCTATCTGAAGCTTACTACATTATTTGCTTGAGAGATATGATCATCCTTGGTGGTCTCATTTATATTTTACTTGGGATGGCATTTTGTTATTTTATGCCGATGCTACCGTTCCCTCCAATCAATTAGCATTGTTCATGGATGAGGTTTGTTAGTAAAATATGGACCATTGCACGTGGACTTGAGTCCTCCAGTAACATATCCTAAGGGTGCCTGGCCCATTTGATCATCATCATGTTCATTTGCATGTTTGGCCCGTGGCTTTTCCTTTCAGCACAAATGGAGTTGTCAGTCCTATGTGCTCTATGCATGCTATGCCTATGTAAACAACTAATGACTAGCTGTCCAGCATACAGTTCAATTGCTTTCATGTTTGGCCTGTAGCCAGTATATTAACTTGACCTGAGCCAGCATTAACTTGCATGTGCACAAATCTCAGCATCCAGCTCGTTATGAACTCTGGATATATCAGCCGAACATACTATGACTTCAATCACTTGTCTTCTAATTTTATTTTAATGCTATATGTCACCTAATTCACAATCCTAATGTCATAATTCATGTTATAAATGTCAGTTCATAATTCATGCTATAACATCTCTTTTGTTCTGTTGCAGCTACTATCCAGGTACAGTCTTCTTCAGTGCATATAATTACTTCATTCTTTCTTATAATTTTTGGAGTTGGCCCCACCTCCTGCCTTCATTTACTCAGCAGGATCTGCAATGTCCTGATGCTGTAAGACAAAAGCCCAAGATGGGGCTTACGCCAAAAGACTTTTAATTTTTATTAACTGCAGCCTAATAATTGTACAAATCAAATGAAGCAATGAAGTCTGTAACATTCATATTTCCTGTCTCTGAGTCTTCATGACAGAATTATGACATTGTCAATGATCTGTAATGTTACATATTTGCTACATTGTCAAAAATCTGTAATGTTACATATATGTTGCACTGTCAGTTATCTGTAATGTTACAAATATGTTACACTGTCAATGATATGTAATTATATTTTCATTTACAGCATTTGGCAGATGTTCTTATCCAGAGCGACGTATAACTATGCTTTGATTCCATTAAGAGAATTATCTCAACTAGTGCAGACAGGTTAGAGGCCAAACTACTCTTCAGACACTGTTAGAACCATTATTAATACTAGAAATAAAGATACACAGTTATCCACTATATAAGAGCATAACAATGCATTACAATAAGAGATGTAAAGTAGTGCTTGTTTAAGCCCCACAAAGAGATGGGTCTTCAGTCTGTATTTATAGATTGTAAGGTACTCTGTTGTTCAAACAGCCAGTGGGAGTTTATTGTACCACTTCAGTGCAAAGACAAAGAAGAGTCTTGATGCTAATTTTCCACATGTCTGGAAGGATGGTGGGTCAAGCTGAGCCTTACTGGAAGCTTCAAGGGTATGAGGTGCAACTTTAGACTTGACTATTGCCATTCTGTAGAGAGGGGATGGTCCATTTCTTGCTTTGTAGGCAAGCATTAAGGTTTTGAATATGATGCGAGCATCTACAGGAATCCAGTAAAGTGAACGTAGCAGTGGAGTGACATGAGAGAACTTATTTTGATTGAAGACCAGTTGAGCAGCTGCATTTTGGATAAACTGCATGGGCCTGATGCCTCTCATAGGAAGACCAGCCAGGAGTGAGTTACAGTAGTCAAGTCTTGAGATGACAAGAGACTGGACAAGCACCTGGGCAGCATCCTGGATTAGATAGGGTTGGATCCGTTGAATGTTGAAGAAGAGGAACCTGCACGACTGCGTCAAATTTGTGATGTAAGTAGAAAATTATAACTGGTCATCTAGAATCATACCAAGGCTTCTTGCTTCTTGTGACAGTACAACAATGGAGTTCTCAAGCAGGACAGAAAGTTCAAGATGCAGACCAGTGCTTCCAGGAATTAATAGAAGCTCAGTCTTGCTAGGGTTGAGCTTCAGGTGATGGGTTGTCATCCATGTAGAGATGTCTGCCAAGCATGTTGAAATGCAGCTGGATACCTGTGTGTCAGAAGGAGGGAAGGAAAACATTAGTTGAGTGTCATCAGCATAACATTTGTATGAGAATCCATGAAAAGAAATTACTTCACTAAGAGGATGAGTGTAAAGTGAGAAAAGAAGAGGACCCAGTACTGAACCTTGAACGTGGAAACCAGTGAAGAGCCTGCATGGAGAGGATGTGAACTCACTGCATGTTACCTGGTAGGGATGTCCCTCTAAATATGACCTGAACCACTTCCATACAGAGTTAGTGATCCCGAGGTCAGAGAGAACAAGAGAGGACAAGAGGATCTCATGGTTGGCAATGTCAAAGGCTGCAGAAAGGTCAACCAGAAAGGTCAACTGATGACAGTCCGGCAGATCTAGCTGTATTGAGTTTCTCAGTCACAGCTATGAGGGCAGATTCAGTGGAGTGAGCAGGTTTGAAGGCAGACTGGCAGGGGTAATGGAGTTGGTTCTGTTAGAGAAAGACATAACTGGTTATAGACATCAGAAAAAACAAGAGTGATACCGGTCTGTAGTTGCTGACATCATAGCTATTCAATGTAGGCTTCTTCAGGATGGGAACCACCCTAGCAGTCTTGAATGCAGGTGGAACATAACCTGATGACAGAGAGCCGTTTATGATTGAAGAGATGAAAGGTGGTAGGTCAGGAGAGATGGACAAGAGGTGTGTGGATGGAATGGGATCCAGTGGGCAAGTTGTTGGGCTGCTGGATTTCATCAGCTTTAGTACATCATCTGGACAGAGAAGAGAAAGAGGTGAACAATTTATGAGCATGAAGGGAAGAATTTATGGAGATAGTGAAAGAGGAGGAGAAGGACTGCTGAATCTTATCAACCTTCTCAAAGAAGGTGAAAAATCTTTGCAAGTAAGGGAAGATGGATGCAGGGGAGGTGATGAGAAGAGAAGAGAAAATGCTGAAAAGCTTGTGAGGTTCTGATGCTAATGCTTCCAGTTTCCCTCAGAAGAAGGCTGTTTTTACAGCAGTTACGTCAAGTGAGAGCTTGGAGAGAAGGGACTGATAGTAGTGGAGATCTGAGTCAAGCTGGGATTTCCTCCATCTTCTCTCTTGGCTTTCCGTAATTCTCTTCAGTTGCTGCGCAGGATATCTGTCGTCCAGGGAGCAGGTGGAGAACACTGTTCCCTCTAAGCTGCACGTGTGCGCAATTGCGCACTGTTGACACAGTGTCCACGCACAGGAAATCTGCGCTGCGCACAAAAAATCCAACCTGAATTTAAAATAAAATAAACACATAATTCATTCTGTGCTATTCTGCAACGTGAGTCAGTGAGTGACTCCAGCCAACGATGCGATTCACAAGCTTATTTACGCAGCTGGTATGACAGCATCCTTACGTGCTGCCACACGTGTGTGTTAGCTAGCAAAATGGTGTGGCCAGGGTTGCCAGGTTCACGGTTTTCACGCCAAATTGTGCCAAATCCAGTCGTGTGTGAAAATTCAAGCCTGGCGGGGATATTTTGGGATACTTTTAAAAATTACCGCAGCCACCATAAAACAACAAGAAAAGTGGGTGTTGGAAGATTGAATGCAGCAATAAGAAGGAGGAGAACATCACGACATAAGGCAATACAGCGTGAAAAGGACAGCATGGGAGAGAGAGAGAGAGAGAGAGAGAGACAGACAGACAGACAGACAGACAGAAAGTAAAGAGAAAACAGTCACTATCATATATGCCAGGTAAACGAGGGAAATACAGGTATTGCAAGGACTGGGAAAAAGAAAAAGGTTTGATGGAATTGATTATACGTGTTCCCAATGATTAGAAAAAGGCATATTGCAAATACTGCAAATGTGAAATGAAAAAGTCAGTTCTCTTTTTTTTTTTTTTTGCTAATTATGTTACTATAACATTTTCTTGACTGGGATATAAAACTGTTATAAAAGAACTAATAAACACTAATGTTACCATATTATTAATGACTGATAAATCTCTTATAAACAAACTACTAAGTTGTACACTCATAGTTGTTTTGCAATTTGCTTCAAATGTGTGCCAGACATATTTTGGGCTAGTTCAAGCTTCTGAAGGGCAGGTTTTAGACTGATTTTGGGCTGGACATTTTTGCTGGACCTGGCAACCCTGGGTGTGGCCGATGTGGAGTGAAGACACGCTAATGCTAAATGCTAAGTGTTGCTTATGTTTACCCTTAAAACAAAATATGACAAAACGAACAGACAAAACATGTTGTGAAGCCAAAATAAGCTAGAGTACCTACATTCAGCAGAAAATTCATTAAAAAAATTTAAGTTGTGTAAAAAAAGTTAAATTTAATTTCTCAATCACATTTTTGCTCATCTTGTGTCAGTTATGGGGGCAGCCATGGCCTAGTGGTAAGGATCTGGTCTTGTGACAAGAAGGTCACCAGTTCGATCCCCAGACAGGACATCACTGAAGTGCCCTTGAGTAAGGCACCTAACCTAACTGCTCCCTGGGGGCCAGTGGATAAGGGCTGCCCACCGCTTCGGTCACAAATTCTAACTAGTGTGTGTGTTTCACTGAACGACTGGGTTAAATGTGGAGGTCAAATTCTGTTGTGTGAAAATCACATTGGCAAATTGGCTCTTAATATATTATATATATATCTTAATATATTTTATTATAATATAAATATAAATATCATGTATGGATATTGATTATTGAATACTGTCACTAGTTTATGAGTAGTAAACATGCAAATAATCGTGTCAGTAAATACTGTATTTTGCAGACAGAGTTACAGGACTCTCTCCCAGAGCACAGTAGGACAATCTCACATGCACAGCAGGAGCTTCACACAGTGGCTCATACTCATAATACAAGTCAGAGCTTTATAATAAAAATATTAAGTGTGTTGGAAAATTGGAGTTTATAGTTGGCTTGGTTTGGTTGGCAGTTCATGTTTTGCTATAGTTTAAATGAAATATTTATACATCCAATAGCATTAACATACTACACAGGTCATGAACAAGATTTTTGTAATTGTCATTGTAAGTGGGCTAAAGCACTTAATTAAAAGTATTCTAACTTTTAGAATGTTAATGGAAATGTTAACGGAAATGCTGTAATTAGATTATTTTAATAAACCAGGTAACTTGGATGGATGCGATGCTGGTGTGACCACAGTGCTTTGGGGTTTGTTATTACTAACCCTGTAAAGCTGCTTTGTGACATCAGTTGTAAAAAGTGCTTTATAAATAAATTTGATTTGATTTGATTTGAGTGCACGATGTTACTCACAGTGGTTCAAGGCACTGCTCAGAGAGTTTATATGTTTGCTCAGACACGTGAAAAATTAGAGGGAACATTGGTGGAGAATATCTTGTCTGGAGGAGAGAGGATAAAGAAGATTAATGGCAGAAGGTTAAAGTGAGGAGAGAAAAGTATATGTGGCTGTATCCAGTGAGAGAGAAAGAGGAAAAGGAGTCAGGGTTGGGAAGGGTAGACAGGATGGTTGAAGCATGAGATGTGGAAGAAATGGTGTGTAGGTTGGGATGGGAGAAGGACAAAGAGGACTGTGAACTGGAAGAGTATGGAGAGAGAAAGTGAAAGATAGAAAATGATGGTCAGAACAGTGACCATCGTCACAGTGACAGGGGTATTACTGTGGTTTCCAGTGCTGAAGTAGGTCTGCTGAAGATCAGGTCCAAGAAGTAATTTTACATATATGTTACATTGTTAAAGTTCTGTAATGTTACATATTTGCATGTACTATTTTAGTGTTTGTATTGTCAGTGAGGAGTAACAGTAGATCTTTTTGATTTTGTTTCAGAATTGAAAAAAAAAACTAATTCTGAATATTTACTGTCATTATCTTGAATCTTATTCAATGTGTAATTAATTTAATTAATTAAATTAATTTATTTATTGTGACCTATAGTATTTGTTGGCAACATTAGGATTCAAGGAAACTTTGTCATTCGCATCACATGTAGTACATGAGGTGGAACAAAATTACATTCCCAAAGTCCCAGTTTTACCCAGTAGTTTTACCCAGTTTTTGCAGTAGTTTGATATAAATATAAAAGTGTTTGTTATGAATATATACAGATATAATATAGGCTATACAGATGTAAATGTAGACTATACAATGTGAATATAGATTGTTCTGTCACGCTGTGTGGTCCGGGTTTCCCAAATGAGGACACAATTGCAGGACTCAGTAGTGAATAGTGAAGATTTAATAAAGTATTCCACAAAGACACTGACCATATAACGACTGAGAAGGATCCACACAAATGACGTTCGACTCGCAACTAAAGACAGACACAGAAGGGTATATATGTACACAATCACATAATGGGGAACAGGTGAAACAATCAGGGCGGGGCTAGACAGAACTTAAAGGGACAGGCACCAAAATACATACAATACACCGGTAGGGATGTTACAGTGCGCCGCCTCAAAGCCGACGCGTCCCGAGGCGGCAAACCTAAAGGAAAAAACACAACAGAAAGACACAAACCAGACAAGAGACTACAAATCACATAATAATAGACTAAACAGAACATAAAGCACAAGCCAAATACAGAACAAGAAAACCCCAAAATAGTGACCAATGTTACAAAATAGAATTCCCAACTAAAACAGATGCTGAAACCAAGTAACTAAGAAAATCCCAATATATAAATGTAAACCAAAAATAGAACCCAAACATTTGTTAAAGTCATTTGTGCACGGAGTGGAGAAGAGTTGCTTATAACCACAGGGTGGTCCATATGGCTAGATGGAGTTGATTCGACATGTTCGGGAGAGATGGCCACAACATACACCCCCCCGCCCAACGGGGAACAAACGTGACCCCAAAAGAAAGGCCACAAGGGGGGGGGGCGCACGAACCTGCTGGAGACTGGCAGGTTTAGGGTTATGTTCTGGTTCGTGCATCTGTGTGGCGCCGTTTGCCACTGAGGGGCTATTTCCATTCGTCCGATGCCCTGGAGCCGTGAACGGCTTGACCTTGTCGCCTTGAAGAAAGGAGGGCAGACTCTCCTTGTGAATACGAGGAGAGATGGGCGGAGTCAGATCTCCATACAGGCGAGTGAAGGACAAGGGAGGCGGCGTCTCTGAGCCGCGCCGAGGTGAGAGAGGCGGCGTTTCCGAGCCGCGCCGAGGCGAGAGAGGCGGCGTGTCCGAGCCGCGCCGAGGCGAGAGAGGCGGCGTGTCCGAGCCACGCCAAAGCGAAGGAGGCGGCGTGTCCGAGCCGCGCCGAAGTGAGGGAGGCGGCGTGTCCGAGCCGCGCCGAAACGAGGGGGGCGGCATTTCCGAGCCGCGCCGAAGCGAAGGGGGCACTGCTTCTTCAACGGAGTGGACAGAAGTGGGAGGAGTCTCGGGCTCGAGCTGAGCCGGGGATTGCGGCTCTTCGTTGCTGAGGGGAGACGGGAAAGGAGGAGTTTTGCTGCCAAGCTGGAAGGGAGAATGCTCGTGAGGGTCCGCAGTAGTAGTGCCGACTGGCACTGCTGGAAGAGGCGTGGATTCACCGGGCTCAGAACCAACCTCCGACTTCTCCTGAGTTGAGGTTTGCGAAGCCTGTCTCCGCCTCTTCTTCTCAGCCTTCTTCCGCATTTTCGTTTCTCTCTTCTCCTGCTCCAGCTCCTCCTGCTGGATCTGTCGAAGCACCACCAGCGAGTCTTCCTCAGAGACGAGCCGGTGAACATACGGATCCCACTGCAGGTTCTCTAGTGAGCCGTCAGAGGGATGTTTGTCCCTGCGTTCCTCCTCACTGATGGTGCTCACAGCTGCTATAAGGATCCGCTCCCCTCTCTCTGGTACCTCGCTGTCCGGCCTCTTCCCGCGTTGCTTGTCCAGCTTCTGGCCCTCCCTACCCTCCCCTAAAGAGTTCACAGGCATCATATCACCCCCCCAAAAAATTCCTCCAGGTTTTGATATGTGCTGTGAGTCTTTATGAGGAGGGCGAAGTAGTAGGTTGACCTCATTGAGGTGATCGAGGGGAAGATAAGGAGCTATCTCCAAGAACAGCTCTTGGGCCTTCCTGATCCAGGCTTGATCCTGGTCGTATTGCTCCTTGAGCTGCTGGATAAGGCTCAGTTGTTGCCCGAACGCCTCCTGAAGTCCTGCTGTGTCCATTGTAATAGGCGAGTCGATCTGTCACGCTGTGTGGTCCGGGTTTCCCAAATGAGGACACAATTGCAGGACTCAATAGTGAATAGTGAAGATTTAATAAAGTATTCCACAAAGACACTGACCATACAATGACTGAGAAGGATCCACACAAATGATGTTTGACTCGCAACTAAAGACAGACACAGAAGGGTATATATGCACACAATCACATAATGGGGAACAGGTGAAACAATCAGGGCGGGGCTAGACAGAACTTAAAGGGAGAGGCACCAAAATACAGACAATACACCGGTAGGGATGTTACATGTACACTATGTGGAGCATTATTGGACAACAGTATAGATAACTTATATGCTGGCTTCTTCTGTAGTCCACAATCATCTCCTTTGTTTTTTGTTTTTTACATTGATGCAGAGGTTGTTTTCTCTGCACCAACTAGGTGGAGGAGGTGATGTTGTGGATCTTAACAGACTGTGGTCTGTTGGTCAGGAAGTCCAGGACCCAGTTGCATAGGGAAGCGTTCAGTCCGAATGAAAAGAGTTTGTGAGTCAGGGTCTGAGGAACCACTGTGTTGAATGCTGATGTGAAGTCCACAAAGAGCATACGGACATAGGAGTCCTTCTGTTCCAGGTGGAAGAGGCGATGTGGACCACAGAGGAAATGGCATCCTCTGTAGAACGGTTCTTCCTATAGGCATATTGATAAGGATCCACAGTGATGTCGATGGTGGCTTTGATGTGGGACATAACCAGTCTTTCAAAGCACTTTGTGACTATCGGCGTGAGGGCTATAGTGAGTGAGAGTCATAGTGAGTGAGAGAAAGCTATAGTAGTCATTTAGGCTGGTAGTCATTTAGATCTAACACTGTGGAGCTCTTGGGGACTGGAATGATGGTGGCAGTCTTCATGCAGGTGGGGACAACTGCCTGACTGAGGGAGGCATTAAATATGTCCAACAGGACTATGGAGAACTGATCTGTGCAGTCCTTTAACACCTGACCAGGGATGTTGTTGGGACCGGCCGCCTTCCAGGGGTCAATCCCCCTGAGAGTCCTTCTTACTTCAGCCGGTGTCACGCTGATGGACACTTCTCCAGGTGCCGGGGTGAATCTGGTGTTGGGGGTGGGGTGTTGGGGTTTCTCGAACTGGGCGTAGAATTTGTTGAGAGCCTCAGGCAGGGAGGGGTGGTTGGGTCATTGTGCATCCTTTGATTTATAGTCTGTGATGCACTTTATGCCCCTCCACATGCTCCTTGGATCCTGGGAGGTGAAATGTCCCTGTACTGTTTGAGCGTATGCAGCTTTTGCCCTCTTTACACCTGCAGTCAGCTCTCTTCTAACCCTTCTGAGTCCCTGTGGATCGCTGGACCTGAAGGCAGCATCCCTAGCTTTCAGAAGAATGCACCTCTGCATTCAGCCAGGGTTTCTGGTTCACGTAGCAGGTCACAGTCTTGGTGGTGGTGACATCACCTGTACATTTGCTGATGTACCCGAAGACAGCAGATGTATAATCCTCCAGGACCAGTTCCCCCTCACTCTCAGCAGCCTCCTTGAAAACCTGCCAGTCTGTGTAGTCAAAGCAGTCCTGCAGCACAGCGTCTGTGTTGCTGGGCCACACAGTGATGGTCTTTTGTGTGGGTCTGGAGCGTCACAGTCGAGTGTGGTATGCAGGAACCATCAAGAGGGAGATGTGGTCAGACAGCCCGAGGGGGGGGGGGCATGGCTCTATAACCACTTTAATGTTGGTGTACCCACGGTCGAGTGTGTTATTTCCCCGTGTTGGAACGTTCACATGCTGGTAAAACCTTGGCTGTGAGTTCATCAAATCTACGTGGTTAAAGTCCCCCGCCACTACATAAAACGCCAGGAGTTCTCAGACTCCTCCTGGCCTGAGTTCCACTCCAGCAGGCCGGTGTCCGGAGAAGCCGTAGTCTGCCCAGCTCAGCCCAAACATTTTTGTCCAGTTGCTGCATCTGTGGCAAAACTGTCTTTTATCTGGATAAGTTTGGTTTGGCTGTAACTCATCTGCCAAGAGCGCATGAATTCAGGATCAGAACTGACACAAAAACTACTTAAAGCTGGGTTTATGCTAGGAGCGTGAGAAGCCGCTGTGCCTCTGCCCACTGCCATCTTGCCGTCTTACCCTCTCATCTCCAGTTATGAACTAAAGTAGCAAAATTTATACTCCAAACATATCTTTGTACAATTTAAAATTAACATTTTTATTTTAACTAAGGATAACAAGTTCTCATTTTAGTATATGGTGACCAGATGTCCCTGTTTTTCAGGGACAGTCCCTATTGTAGTACCCAGCATTATCAGTTGGCGTTCATCTTAGTACAACAGTTAACATGGCCAATGTACATAAAATCAGAACAGTTTAAATGGCAATGTACCCAATATCATTTTATAAATGTGGCCACCTTATTTTACTGGATAGTGTGCTATTATAGGGCGGCACGGTGGCTTAGTGGTTAGCACGTTCGCCTCTCAGCGCTGTGGTCTTGGGTTCGAGTCCACATCTGAGCGGAGTTTACATGTTCTCCCCGTGTCTGCGTGGGTTTACTCCGGGATCTCCGGTTTCCTCCCACAGTCCAAAAACATGGGAGGTCAGGTGAATTGGCTACTCTAAAAATGTGTGTGTATGTATGTGTATGTATGTATGTGTGTGCGTTTGTGTTCACCCAGCGATGTGTTCACCTGGGCTTAGTTGAATAGTGTAATGCCCTGCCCTGCGCCCAGTGAGGGGGTAGGGGACTAACCGCGACCCTGATAAGGATTAAGCGGGTGTGATAATGAATGAATGAATGTACTATTATATTATGGAGAAGACCATAAGACCATATAGTTCATTTAGACCAGTTTGTTTGGTTTCTTTTGTTAGTGTATTGTTGGGTTAATGTGTCTGCAGTTTAAGCAGAGTTCAGATATCCATATATTTGAATAGCCATGCCTTTTGCTAAGAGAAATTCAACATGCTGCCCCACACTGTGACAGTGACACTCATCCAGTCTCTGTGAAGGTGGGAGTTCAGAGTAGAAACAGCCAATGAAGGAGATTTCATGTTTGCAACCAGAAGGAGGGATCTGACACTTGTAGAGGAAGTGTGTTCAGACAGGACCATTTGGCATGGAAACCACAATTTATACCGATATCCAACCCCCAGCCTGCTGACATCCACCATTCGCCACCCCCCTTTCTTTATCTCTCTCTCACTCAATAAGGCTCTTTCACTCTCACTCACTATAGCTCTTTCTCTCACTATGCCTCTGTCTCGCACTCACTATGCCTCTCTCTCTCTCTCTCTCACTCACTCACTATGGCTCTCTCGCTCTCTCTCACTCACTATAGTTTTTTCTCACTATGACTCTCTCTCTCACACAATCACTCTCTCTCTCTCTCTCTGTATCACTCACTCTCTCGGCATCACTCACTCTCTCTTGATATAACACACTCTCTCTCTCAGTATCACTCTTTTTTGATATCACTCACTCTCTCTCGCTCTCTCGGTATCACTCACTC
>BRDA01015599.1:2424-27284 GCA_036984385.1 Crenuchus spilurus | reverse complement strand
AAACCCATGGAGAGCAGTGGCAGACAGACAGGAAGCAACAAAATAAAAAGGGCACATTTTCCCATTGGAGGGGCACTTCTCAGTTAGAGGGGCACCTACCCAGGTACTTCATCATGTACAATTATAGGAGAACCCTATACAGCAAGAAAAGGGCCACTCAGTGTTTCTTTGTCATGCGGAGGGCAGCTAACAGGGCACGTTTTTTCCATTCTGGAGGACACTTTGGCGACATTTTTGGGGATGGGACTGTTGCCATCTGTTTCTCTGTATACTTAATGAGCCTCCTTTCTTCAATGCTCAGGGCCATCACAGGTGGTGGATCATTCTCTGCACTGCAGTGACAGTGATGTGGTGGTGGTGTGTTAGTGTGTGCTGACACAGCAGAACTGTGGACACACACTGATGCTCCAGAGTCACTGAGAATGATCCACCCAAACATTACCAGCTCTGTGGAGGCCCTGAGCATTGATGAACAGTGTGATTGATGAACAGTGCTGTTGATACAAGTGGGTAGTCCTAATGTTATGGATGAGAGGTGTAAGGTGCAGTTGGGATGTGGATTCCAGCAACAGTGTTAGTGCAGTAATCATGTCTGCGAGAAATCTTGTGGTGGTGATTCAGGTTTTCTCTTGCAGAATGCAGAGCAACTGAGGCCATGCCAGTAGGTGGCAATCCTACATCATTGTGCCCACTTTAGCATGAGCACCCCCCCTCCCCCCCCACACACACACACACTCATGCACACACAAGCACAGTCATCACACTCACCACATGCAAAGCAGCTTCATATTTTCTTTAAAAATGAGTCCCCAGTTCATGTCCTTTGAGCACTGCTGGCTGTATAAGTGCACATATAGGGCTGTTTCACTGGCAGGCTCGCGCATGCGCAGTGCGCGCCGGAGCGCGCCGAGCGAAGCCGCTCAAAGCTGAGAGCTGCAGCAGATGTGGAGGCAGAGCTGGAGAACAGCAGCGTCTTCTGTTCTGGGATGATTATTTGGCCGTGCTCGTGCGCGTTTCACTAACACGGAGCCGGGTATCCGTGAGAGACACTCCAGGGCTGGACGTCGAGGGCTTTTCAGCGAGGAAACGTGCGTAATTACCCGGATTATTATAGCTTCATTAAGCCAATCTGAGCCGAATCCTAACCTAGTTAATGATCAGGAGGAGGAGGAGGCACTGCAGTTCAGGCATGAGGTGAAGTGTGTATGTGTGTGTCAGTGTGTGTGGCTGCGAGCACTGCTGTGTGAAGTCAGCACACACACACACACACACACACACACACTGTGGACTCTGTTATAATCTCTGATACACTGGGACCTTTCTAATAACTGCTGGATTTTTCTCCTCGGAATACAGCATCTCTTCTCTGTTTCTCTCTCCATCTCTCCATCTCTCCTCTCCTCTCCTCTCCATCTCTGTGGACGTGGATGCGTTACGTGTTCAGCAGGACAGATGTATTCTGTGTGTATTCTTGGGATTTTTTTGCTCTCGGTGTGGTTTTTTGGGGGAGAACGCTGCGCGTGCTCTGACATCTCGCGAAATCGTGCGTGGATTTGAACATTAACTTCAGGCTGCAGCGGAGCGTCCACAGCACAGCACACACTGCCAGCTTCACATGTCAGAAACACACACACCATGTGTAAGTAATCACTCATTAGACTAGCCTAGCTGTTAGCTCTTCTCTACTGAGTGTGTGTGTGTGTGTGCGCGCGCGCGCTAGTTTATTACGAGTTTCGTTTCAATTCAAATATTTTAGCTGTGATCTGTCCATCTAATTATCTGTCTGTCTGTCTGTCTGTCTGTCTGTCCCTCCATCCATCCATCTGTCTATCTCTCTATCTGTATCTATCCATCCATCTATACATCCATCCATCCATCTATATATCTATCTTTGTCTGTCTATCTCTCTATCCATCCATCCATCTATCCATCTATCCATCCATCCATCCATCCATCCATCTATCTACCCATCCATCTATATATCTTTGTCTGTCTATCTCTCTATCATCCATCCATCTATCCATCCATCCATCTATCTACCCATCCATCTATATATCTATCTTTATGTCTGTCTATCTATCTATCTGTCTGTCTATCTGTCTATCTATCCATCCATCCATCTCTCTATCCATCCGTCCCTCCATCCATCCATCCATCCATCCATCTATCTATCTTTGTCTGTATCTATATCTATCTATCCATCTATCTATCTATCCATTCATCCAACTATCTATCTATCTATCTATCTATCTATCTATCTATCTATCTATCTATCTATCTATCTATCTATCCATCCATCTCTCCATCTCTCCATCCATCTCTCCATCTCTCCATCCATCTCTCCATCTCTCTATCTATCTGTCTATCTATCAGTCTATCTGTCTATCTATCAGTCTATCTATCTATCTATCAGTCTATCTGTCTATCTATCTATCTATCTATCTATCAGTCTATTTATCTATCTATCTATCAGTCTATCTGTCTATCTATCTATCTATCTATCAGTCTATCTATCTATCAGTCTATCTGTCTATCTATCTATCTATCTATCAGTCTATCTATCTATCTATCTATCAGTCTATCTATCAGTCTGTGAATCTGTCTGTGGCTGCAGGGCTGACGGTCGGTTGGCACTGCGAGTGCGACAGTGTGCTGGTAGAATTCGGATCCCACCGCCTCCCACCCCCTCTGTTGCTCCACTTAGCGTTACTTTTGCTAGAATATGGCGTTGGGTCATTCATATTCTGTTCACATGTGTAGGCTTTTGCAAAGACGCAAGAGGGAAAGAGGCACCGTGTCTGTGGTCGCTTCAGCATCTACTCTTTACTGCGTCTAATAAAGCAGATGATGTGAAAGGCATCCTGAGAGGAAGCCTGTGCCGAGTTCCTTACTCAGACAACTGCACCATGGGTCGCATCCCTGAACATGTTATCCTGTCTCCTACGCTTTTCTGACGGTAATTGTGGAAAGCACAGCAGAGGGTGGCAGCTCACGCAGGGCCGCGCTGTTTGTCTTTAATATTTAACTCTCTAAGGGCCCCCACCTGCCCGCCGGCTTGGCCAGAGAGGTCGGGTGGTGGTGGTGGTGGTGGTGGTGGTGCTGGTGGTGTGAGGTTTAAATGCTAATTGCCTTCTTTACACTCTGAGTGAGACTCTAGGTTGCACGTTGGCAGTTAAGGAAGATTACGTAATTTCAGCGGATGATTCATGGTGGTGGGCCGATGCTTCCCTAATTCTGTTTTGGGCATGAACACTTTGACAGGAGCTGTCTTTCCTGAAAAGGTGCTGAAAAGCTTCGGCACAAGTCGCTGAACATTGTGAAAGAGTTTTCTAGGCACAGCTCAAGCCAAACTGTGTTTTTTTTATTTTGCATTTTGCTTTTCAGTCCACATGAGTCATGAACTCGGCTGCAACACACAGCTCTGGCGTCCTGTTCCATCGCCCGCTTGTAGGGATATCAAAGGAAGAGAGTCAGCTGAGATAATTGCTTTAATTGGTTCTGTTCCATCTATTCCAGCTCCTGAAGTGCCGCAGTAAATATAGATGTCATCGCCCCGAGTCTTGTAAAGGATCTGTTACTAGTGTGATCTGGACGTGACGATGCATTCGCACACTTAAAGGAGTTGATAAAGACGTTTGCTGCTCATTTTAAACCGCATACGTTGGATTGGGAATGCTCTGGTGTGTCATTTTACGTGTAATAAATATAAAAAAGTCCTTTTTCCTTTCAACTTTGGGAGATGCTCACGGCTCATGTTTTTATTTACAGCAGGACTTTATCCAAGCAAAACAAATGCGTTTTATGGACGGATCCACATTCCTTATTCTTGATAAAATAAGATTAACCCAAAAATAAAATGGGTTCCACGCTTCTATAAACTTCTTCTATAAGTGTGCAAAGATATGAATGATTAGATTCATTTTTACTAGATCTCTGACAGAAATATTATCTCATATTAGACACGTTTTTAAAACTGAAAATACTGCCAAAGTCATAATGGTTTTCATAGAAATTGCTTGACAGCTGCTCTATTTAGTTCAATGCATTCTGCACCATAATCATCTTATCCAGCTTAAATGAATGGAGCAAATATCCCAGTTCCGATAAGGGAAAGTAAATCTGCTAAAAATTAAAAGCATAATCACATTTAGACAATACTGTTACCGACTCAGATCTGTTATGTGTCTTGGAACATTGCCATGGGGCTCTGTGATTTAAATTGCATCCCCACTATGATGCACTGTACGACGTGGGCTCTTTATTTCCGGTGATGTTTTTGCCTCAGGGTCTTGTGTGTTGTTTCCTCATAAAAAAGACTTGGGAATGTCCTACGATTATGGCTGTAAATACCCATAATGAACCTGACTCATGCGTTAACCCTTTAGAGCCTGATCCTTCAAATGACTGGCAGAAAACTCTTAAAATTATTTATTTGACCTTCAGACCAATTACATAATATTTTTTTTTAATATAATTTATTTCTAAGTTTTTGCCAATTTTTATCCCGTTCCCAATGTAGTGTAGCCAATTAGCCCATCCCCTGCGTTAGGCCTCTCCCCATCACTTTGCACTGTCCCTGACTCTAGGAGGGTGCAGGCAAGCACAAGCCTCCTCCGCTGCGTGTGATGTGGTCACCACCTCTTTTCGAACCACCGCTGATACACCGTCACTGGAGAGCCTAACGCGTTCGGAGGAAGGCACACAGGGTCCCCAGCTCCAATTGGACCAATCAGTAGACGCCTGAGCCAGTGACACTGCAATGTGAGAGTGATAGAGAGAGTGAGAGCGCCATCTACCTGCCCAGAGAGAGCACTGCCAATTTTGCTCTCTTTTGCTCCCGGCTGTTGATGGCAAACAGCATGACCGGGATTCGAACTCGCGATCCTCTGGTCATAGTGGTAGCGTCTTTGCCCGCTGAGCCACTTGGGGCCCCCAATAACTTTAGTTTTGTATCATATTTGAGACATCTAGAATCTATTCTATCAAACAAAAACACTTTTAAACCCCTTGTTCAGTTTCCTTAAAATTTAAAAGTAATTTCAAAATTAGAAACCTGCATGTATCCTTCTGCATGCAGTGCCTGGATCATCCACTAGGGGGCAAAATACATGTATCTGATTTTATACATCAGGTTTATTTTATTTAATGAATTAGTTTAAAGCAGATTATTATATACATAGTAATTAATGAATTAAGATATAATTTCATTAGCATGCTGATGATAAAGAGATCTTAAAAACTGTACGATGTATCAAATATGATACACTTGGCTTCATATGGTTTATAGGCTGCTTCATGTAATGAATCTGCAGGCCGCTCAACACTGGGACTGAGTTCTGGTCATGCACAATGTGTTGTAAATGATCTACTACTTTAGTCACAGTTTAATTAAAGCAATCCCATCAGCCAAATGATTATCATCCTTCTTAGATCTGCACAGAATTACACTGTGCATGCTTATCCGCTGTTGACTGTCTCTTTCAGTCCAAGACAACAGTATTAATCTATGTAAGGCTGTCAGTGATGATTACTTCAGTAATCGAGTCGTAAACTGATTATTTTGCTCAGTTATTGACTTTTTAAAAGGGACAAAAATGAAAGAATGCAGCTAACTAAGCAGGCACTGGCTGGCAAATGTTTCAGAATAGTTTATTTTTCAAATGAAGCCTTTGAGAACACAAAAAATTGAAACCTATAAGAAATGCATATTGATCCAGTTGTACACAGGGTCCATATTATGTAAAATTCTGTCCTCTTTTTTTAAATAAATGAGTTTAACGTGCGTGTGTGAAAATTGCCGAAGTTTCAAAATGTACTGTTCACAGTCCATACGTGAAAACTTAGCCTGTTTTGATTTGTTTACGCTTTGTGATGTCACAGATTCCAGCTCATTTACATATATCTGGCTATTCAGACTTCAGGCTGGACTGTGCATTATACACAGTAAATCTGCCAGTGTTAAATCAACACTATTAGAGTTAAATTAACACTGAGAGTGTTACATATTGACACCCTCAGTGTTAATTTAACTCTAAAAGTGTTGATTTAACACTGGCAGATTTACTGTGTAGAGCAGCCAATCAGAACAGAGTTAATTGAAGAACAGGTGAACCTCCGTTACTATTTGCGCTATTTATCGTACAATTCGTTTATCGTCAACAAGCTGCTAATTTCACGAAAACAAAGCATGCACCCACACGTTCATCACTCACCCATGCACTCGCACAGCGCTACCGACTAAAAACAGGTGCGAAAACAAATAGCGGTCAAGAACCCCTAGAACAGGTGTACAAAACAAAGGCTGCGGCTGGACCACACCAGCACTCTCTAAAACAGAACGTAAACCTGTAAGAGTGACATTAAATGTTCATTTATCCATTTCATTAGTCTTTTGTGTTTATTTCTCATTGTGTTCTGCATGTAAAACTATAGTTATTCTATATAAAATGTGTTTTTGTTAATATTTTGGAGCATCTGGAACAGATTAATTAGATTTACATTATTTATTATGGGAAAAATTGCTTCAGTTATCCTTTGTTTCGGTTATCATAAGACACTTTAGAATGAATTAATGACAATAACTGAGGTTCCAATGCAATACCTCACAAAAGGGACTTGTCCTACTGTGATTTGGCTTGATGAGGCTCCGCCCACACAAATAGTTCGGCAGCTGGCAACACAAACATTTTCCTGCACATTAGTTTGTGTATGTCTATGTTACCACAGTCCAGCTACTTTGTATCACATTTATCAGAACATTTCTGTTTATTTAAGAGACAGTTATTATAATAACATGTTTCTATTGTGATGGTTTAGTAGTTAATAGAACAGACCTGTAAAGCAGAGCCATAGCGTAGAGTTCAAGTCCTGGCTCTGTTATACTCTGCATCAGCACTCATGGTGGGTCTTTTGTCCAATCAAATTACTTGTTTGGAACTAACTGTTCCATAATTCAATATATTGGTCTTAAAGGCACAGGCTGTTTAATAGTAAGTGATGAAGACAGATGAAGACATTCGTAAATCCAGACACACACTCACTGGCCACTTCATTAGGTACACCTACTTGTATCGACACTCATTGTCCGTTTCAGCTCCACGGAGCACTTTGTAGTTACACAATTACAGACCATCTGTTATTATCTGGGTGATGGATCATTCTCATCACTACGGTGACACTGATGTGGTGGTGGTGTGTTAGTGTGTGAGTGTCCACTCACTGTCCACTCTATTAGACACACCTACTTCGTTGGTCCACCTTGTAGATGTAAAGGCAGAGGCAGTAGCTCATCTGATGCTGCACAGTTTACATTGGCTCTCTAGTCCTTCATCAGTGGTCACAGCATCCTGTTGGCTGCTGAGGTGTTTAAAAACATCAGCATCTCTGCTGTGTCTGATCCACTCTAACACACCACCACCATGTCAGTGTCACTGTAGCGCTGAACATGATCCACAACCCAAATAAAGAGGAGGCCTGACCGTTGAAAACAGGGTTAAATGAGGATAACAAAGCACACAGATGGACTACAGTCTGTAATTGTGGAAGTGCACCTCCGTGGTTAGTGGACCTAAAATGGACAGTGTATGGGAAGATTTGGACCTTTTAAAATATTCATATTTGTCTGTAAAATCTCCAAAAACCTGTCTCTAAAATCAATAATCAGCTTTGGTTCATTCACGACGTTCAAACCCCTGCAGAGAGAGATCACTGCTCTTTTCCATGAGGTGATGACCGGAATTTAGCCTGCACTCCTGGCCTGCAGATTACAATCCTCTACAGTGCGTTTTTGATTGATGGTGTATCCTCACCAACCACTCAGAGAAACAAGGTCCAGTGTGCAGTCCAGGGACCGGAGGTCCACCTCGAGGATGAGCGCTAATGTGTTGGACGTGTAAGCTAAAGTAAAAAGAGAGAAAAAGAGGTGTGCCGCTGAATGAGAGCGTTTAGCCAATATTGCACCCATTAACCTCGGCAATCCGTGCCATTTAAATGAAAGCGGAGCCGTAGAGCGCCTCAAGTCCACCTGATGCCACGTGGACGCCGTTACTAATGCAGGTCAGGTAGAAGTTCATCTCGTACCGTGTAAGGACATTAAAAGTTTAATAAGAGGAAGCTAATGCGTGTAAAAGAGGTTGTAGATTGTTTTGAAGACATTCATTAATCCAAAAATTCCTCCAAAAAGTCCACATACAGCATGTTCTTCACCTCAGCTCGGGTTATAGACTGAGACAAAAGCCCAGGCAGTAGTGACTCAAGCGTCTGCCAATTGCCCAGCCTCACTCGCTCCCTGTTCATTTCGTATATAAAAAAAAAAAGTCATGGTCTTTTATTAATCTTGTAGGTTCCATATCCCTCTATCCCTCCAGAATATAAAGCAACAACAGGACGCTGGCAGAATTTTAAGCAGGTCTGTTTCTCTTTAGCTAGAAAAAAATGATGCTTGACTTGTAGACTGTTGCTGTAGAAGCGTTGGGCATGCTTATGTCAGCCATTGTGAGAGATAATAAATATATGATGCAGAAAATGCATCAGTCCAGCTGTGTATAGAAAGCTTAAAGGGAACATATTACCAAAACAAATTCCTCACTTTTCTACTGTTTAATGTAGTGTGTGAGCATTGCTAAAAGTTTCAAAGTATCAATCACAGTCCTTATATGGAAATTAAATGGACAGTCTTAAAACTTTGTGATGTCACAGAAACGAATTTACATATTATTAGCGCATCTCCAAAAATGATTTAAAAAGTACATTCATGTTCATCATTTAATTCAAAAAGCTACATTGTCATATTTTTCATATTCATTGATGTATAATTACATTTGTTGTATAATCATACCCCCACCCAATATATAACAATTTTTATTTTTTTTTTCCAATTAAAGCACAGCATAAAACACAAAATTTGAACGCAGCAGCTGTGGGAATATTTTGTAATGAATGGAAAAATGGACCCAGAATTATTTGTTAAATGTACATACAAGACCAGTCAAAAGTCTGGGCACATCTTCTCAAACACATAAGGAATCATGTAGTAAACGTAAAAGTGTTAAACAAACCAAAACATGTTTTAGATTTTACTTCAAAGTAGACACACAACTGATGTCTCAAACACATTAAGAGGCAAGAAATGCAAGTCATGAACTCCTGACAAGACACACCTGTTAACTGAAAGCTATTCCAGGTGACTACCTCATAAAGCTGACTGACAAAATGCCAAGAAAGCTGCCATCTAAGCAAGAGGTGCCTACTGTGAAGAATGTAAAATATAAACATATTCTGGTTTGTTTACTTGTTTGTTTACTAAATAATTACATATGTGTTTACTCATAGTTTGGATGACTTTAATATTAATCTACAACACAGAACATTTTTAAAACTGCTGAATTTCCAGAAGGTGTCCAAACTTTTGACTGGTTCTGTATTTTGTATTCATTACACATAAAGTGACATATTTTAAGCCGTTTTAAAGTTGACTTGTTAGTAACTTCCAGCTCTTTCATTTATAGTTAATTACTTTTTAAACAGTGTCAACATTAAAACACAAAAGGCTTGAAATGTGTCACTTTATGTGTAATAAATCTAAAATATGACCGTTTACATTTTTTAATTAAATTGTCAACTTTTTCCACAATATGTTTTGGCACTAAATACCTGACTATACAGACTCCAGGCTGGACTGAGCAGTATAGGGCATCCAATCAGAACAAAGATAATTGAAGTAATCACACAACAGGGACTTCAGTCACACTGAATATCAGCACAGCTGTGATTTGGCTGGAGGCACAAGGCTCCACCAACACATACAGTATATGATACTGGACTATGTATGTCAGTATGTACACTACCGCTCAAAAGTTTGGGATCACACATTAAACTGAATATCTGTGACAACCTGGACTTTCATTTCTGTGTGTTTTTGTTTTGATTTGATGATAAAATCCACAAATAAATAAATTATATATATATATATATATATATATATATATATATATATATATATATATATATATATATATATATATATATAAATACATAAATAATAATAATAATAATAATAATAACAATAATAATAAAATTAATAATAATAATAATAGGGCCCTTCTGAAATAAAAGTATAGATTGTCATGGAAGATCCTGGGTGATCCCAAATTTTTGAGCAGTAGTGTATGTATTTTTTATATTCAGATACACCAGAGCAACATACAATAATTTATTCCAGAATTGGAAGACAATTTAGCCATCAACCCTTTGTTTTTACCATTTCCTTATATGTATTATAAAAACAAAGGTAATGAACCAGGAAAAAAACATAATTTGTCCAGCTGAGGCATCAAAGAAAGACTTTTAATTAGATGTTTTATTTGGTATATACGTAGCGCAACCCTGTTATGAATAATCAGGAACCTGAAAAAAACTTTATTTAAAAATATTATTTAATAATTTCTTCAATATTAAGCATAGAAAGTCACATTCACACTGAATACTCATTTAATTTTAGAAAGCATTTGACTCTATTAATTTAAACAACCTTTGAAATCTATCTTGCCCAACTTTTCAATTGTCATACCTCTCGTTTGACTAATTTCAGTATTTATTTTCAAATATTTGCTCAAATACATTATGCATATAATCATTTAATCATTCCAAATAGACAATAGTTTAAACCCAAATTCTCTACAATTACAAAAGACATATATGAACAAAATAATGCTAAATGTTAAACTTATTTTAACATGTTTATTTTATATATAAGAACAAGAAAAAAACATTTTTAGGTTACAAATGAGAGACATTTGGTATTTCAAATAATATTTTGAAAAAATTCTACCACTATATTTACATCATTAACAAATAACAAAGCCCCGCCTACAAACAGTGAATTTAAGGTCACGTCATGGAATATCAAATGTCAACATGAATGAGCTTCATGCAGCACATAAACATTGTTTTTAAATGCACCTTTCTTTACACACTCCATACAAATACTACAAACACTCTGTTTAGAATTCACTGTTTTAATGATGTCACAAAAAAACACTCTTTACACAGTTTTTTTTTTTTTACGTCTATTCAATTTTACAGCAGTTTAACTCCGCCCATTCACTTTGAAGTGACTAAATGCAAAATGGATAGTCAAAACAAAGCTAATTTACATAGCATTTTAAAGGTACAGTAATAAATACAGTCTTATTAATTTCAAGTGACACAGCTTAGACATTTTTATTTTCATTGTCCATATATAGAATCTAAACTACAAAAAGCACTCTGTTTACAATTCACTGTTTTGATGATGTCACAGAAACCAGCACGTTTATACATATCCATCTGTTCAACTTTATAGCAGTTTAGCTCCACCTATTCATGCTGATGTGATTCAGCCCAGCAAAATATAAAGCAGCCAATCAAAACAGCTCATTTACATACAGCGTGTGATAAAAAATAAGTAATAAACAAAGGTTAGAAATTTTCTTTTTAAAATGAAACATGACTGTCTGTATACAGATACTAAACTACAAAAACACCCTGTTTAGAACTCACTGTTTTGATGATGCCACAGAAACCAACTTTTCCCATACATCCATCCATTCTGCTTCACTGCAGTCAGGCTCTGCACATAATCAAGTTGATGTGATTTCCTGTCATTCATGATAATGACATGGAAATTCCCAACATTCCATTGGTGGATTAGTGGCCATAGAATGTGTGAAGACCTCCATTAAACAGAGCTCTCACCTGATTGTTCAGAGCTATCTCATGAATATTCAGTGTAGGGTTAGTGGCTGAGGAAAATGGAGTGTTGCCTCACATTAGTTAAGCTTTAGAAATAAAACCACATACAATGTCTAAAAACTGTAATGAGCAGTGTGTAGCCAACACCTCTGTGTATTCAGTTCTGAGCTCAAAAGTCTTGGCTAGAAATGTTTAGAGTGTGTTTGCACAATATATCAGCACATCTAAAAAACAGGTTTTTGGAAAGTTTAGAGCAGATTTAATCAGAATATAGATTTATGACGCTCTTACTGTTTTGACACTGTTGTTGCCGAGTCTGTGCTGAACAAAAGCCTGTGAAATAAAATCATTTTAGAGGGGTGTAATTTGTAAAAACATGAAGGCATGTCAGACTACATCAGTGTCTGAAATACCCTCAAACTCCAGGGGGTTAAAATGCAATGGCTTGAGCACTGTAATATGGAACAAAGCCACACAAATAGGGAATTATGCAAAGCAAAAGTAGCACCAGTGCTCAATTGCTTGATAAGAACTTAACTGTAAGCATTCATTCAGTACTGCACTATAAACTGCTTTTAAATAAGAATGAGAGAGGCTTCTGAACCATGTGTACATAAAAGGGTCTGTTTTTAGCCAAAAGGTGTCTTGTTAAAGGCCTGTATTTGTCGGGATGTTTTATCAAGGGAACACGGTAGGATGACACATGAGAGAGTACATTACTGGTTTTGGCTTGTCTCTGATGCTCAGCCATCCTTAACTCTGATCTACTGCCCGCCACGATTCAATCACAATAGCACAGGGCTCTCTGCTGAGTGTCTGCTTTGTTTAAGCGAGCGTTATATCTCTGTGATTCTCATGTTTAATAAGGCCTCTTGTGGCAGGTTCGTGTAGATGTTAATTCTCAGATCATCAGATGATGCTGCTAGATTGCGTGGCCTCCATGACTGGGTTTCTAGAGTTTTTTTCCCTCTCGTTAATGTAATGACATGTCATTTAACCAGTATGCTCACTAGTAATAAATGAATAATGGCAAAGTTCATGTGTGGCTCCGTCACTGAGCCGAAAGCTAGGCATCAGTCCACGTGATGGTCTAGTGCTGGTTCTGGCATGTTCCTCTCACAGGGTTCTAAACCTCTGAACGTGTATTTTTTTAGTGTGATCATTTTGCGTGAAGTGTATTAACAAATGCTGTCTTGCACAGATCGACCGGTGACTTTGAACACTGGGGGAATGGGACGGAGCCCAAGCGTTAGCAGATGAGCTTGATTCTGAACAGGCTGCAGGAGTTTAAGTCCCGCAGCAGATGTCTGATGCCATGCGTGGACGCTCTGGAAAACCCTGTCTGAGGAGCATATGGTGCACTGGAGGAGGTCCAGGGCGTTTCGCAGGCACAGTGCAGGCATACAGGCACACGTGGGTCAAAGTTCATCTGCGGAATTTAGGCACGCACCCTCTGAGTGGGCATATTAAGCATCATTTGGGCAAAAAATGGACATTGGCTGTTGCCGCCAATGCCTCTAACGTAGGGTGACCAGACGTCCTCTTTTACCTGGACATGTCCTCTTTTTGAGACTTAAAAAACATGTCCGGGCGGAATTTCACAAACATCCAGGATTTTGTTGTACTCTGGAAGAGTTTCGTTCACAAACTAGTCTCACCTCCCCCTATTCTGTTTGGTTCGCTTGAGTGAGATGTTATATTAAATGGAGACCCAGCTGAAATACAAGCCGGTTTCCTTTAGGCTGTCACAAGCTCATCGATTGGCTCTGCCGTTTCTTGCTAACATGTGATTGGCCGTTGCCGCTGTCACTCCCTCAAATGGAGTCTGGACTGCGATTTGGCTGGCAGTCCGTTTTCACCTGTAAGTTGTTAAGGTGTTGAGAGTTTGTTCTGTCTGTGTCACGTAAGCTAGACGTATTTTAATATCAGCGGTTTCATATTAAAATTAATTAATATTTACATTTGAGTGTGTGTCTGGTGTGTCTGTGATAAGTCATCTATTTACATGCCTCTAAGTGTAACTATTATCAAAATAATTCAGAATTTCTGCTTATTTTTACTCAAAAATGAGATATATTTCTGTGTAAATAAGATCTATTGACCATACAGTCCAAACATATGTGTAACATTGGTGATAATGAGCTGAAGTGAAGTTGACTGAAAAGGACTGGGTGATAATTTTATGCTACATGCTTTTAACAGTTTATTATTTTTTAACATTAATAAAATATTAATACATGATTACATGATTATTAATATAAAATTTTATTATTCATAATAACGTTTAACAGTTATTATTAGTATATTATTAATAGTAACTAGTAATTATTAATAAAGTAGAAATCATTTGTCAATATTTATTAATAATTAATAATAATCAAATTTGTGTTCAAGCACCCAAAAAAAAAGTATTTGAACATGTAATACATCATACGCCACCCCAAACCCGCTAAGGTGTCCTCTTTTTCATCACCTCAGATCTGGTCGCCCTGTCTAACAGTCTTATAAGACATTGTTCTTGTGGTTTAATCCAAAGCCGGTGTCGTCTGGTGACTCTGAAATGATAGACTGTGTGTTGATTGTTCATTTAGGAAGCTTCAATCACCGCTAATGACCCAAACAGTGTAAAATGTAATATTCCTCAAGATCAGTCAGCGAGAGCGGTTCCTGTCTAAGCTAAAGATGGCGGATATCGTTTAGCCCTGATTGTGCTGCGCATTTGTCAACACAGGCACTGAGCAAACAATACAAATCTGGGTTGCTCATTATTTTGGAACCCCTCTCAAACAACCCCTACCCCATCCCTCGCGGATGCCGTTCCCGCCTCTATTCCTTCGATTGGAGAGAAACCGGAGGGCAGGTGGCTTTTTCAAGCTTCTCGAATAAGTTGGCCTGGATTCTCCAACAGAAGTGTGTCAAAGCGAACCATGTTTTTAGAGGCTCTTATAGCAGAGGGTGCCTAGAATACACGCTGCTGCAGACAATGATCAGGGCTGAATTTGTTCCACAATAATAATAAAAAAAGATGGAAGCCAGCTGGCATCGTTTCCTGCATGTGAAAAATGCAGGATGTAAACAAAGATGGAAACATCTCCTCGCTTACTTTTCCAGCTGAGATGGTCGAACATGAGCCAATATAGCAAGTTGACAGAATGGAGCAGTTGCCACTGCATGCTTTTGCTGAAAGAGTTATTTTTTTCCACGCCGTCTTGTTTTTTTCCTTGTTTCTATGTAGAGCCTTTCACTCTGCAGTAATAGCTGTGATTAGAAACAGCTATTTTTGTGCTTTAAAAGGCCCGTATCCTGCATTTTTCATGGGATTTATTTTCCCCTGTGGTCCACTTATGATATGTATTATGGTTTTATGTACTGAAAGCATTATTCTTATTTCACAACCTTGTGCCTCATTCAGCAAGCATAACACTCCTTATAACATCATTGAGAATGGGCGGGGCTAAACTACTGTAGGATGTGTGTTCACTAATGGCTTCTGTAGCTTAGTTTCCATATATGAACCATATAGATATGGTATATTTTTAAATATTTTCCATGATATGGACCCTTTTCGTTAACACAAACTGTTATACTGTATAAAAGTATATGCAAATATATATGCAAATACATGCAAATGAATCACATTTTTGTGTGTGCATGCTGTGAGCATTTTCAGTGGCTGTTGTGATGAGTCCATGTATTAATTTCATTCAACAGAAGCACATTCGTTTTAGTCTGGTCATCGTTCATGAATGCAGGCGATCATTTTTGGTTCTCCATTGCATTTGTAATATAATGCAAGCTGACCTGCAGTCACAATAAATAGCAACATAATCACAGTACATATTCGAGTATCTCATCTAATACTGGGAATAACCATCCTTGGCATGTTCGCTCAGTGATGATCTCTGACACTTTCCTTGTTGCTCCTGTGTTCATTATAGAGGTGGCATGTTGACTGCTCTGTACCTTTCACTGGAGGCATTCCCCTCTGGCATCAAGGGCCTGTGGGGCACCACTGTTATGCCAATGTATGAGAAGTCCATTCTCAGTGCACTTTCACTACAGTGGCTCTAGAACATCCCAACACGTTGGTGGTTTCTGAGATGCTGCCACCACCATGCTTCACTCGGTACCCTGTAATCATGTCCTTTTGGACATCAGTCAGATCACGTCCTTTGCCCATGATGACCGTTTTACACTCTGCTACAACTGACTGGTGTGCTCGTTTGTTTATATATGCAGCAAACCTGGTCGCATGGCAGGCCCGGGATTATTCCAAACCAGGGGTGGTCATATGATATGACCATGCATTACCTTAATTTTCCATATCGCACAGCTGTCCTGTGTATGTCAGAGATGTAATAATATACTGATCACATCTCAATACGATGTTTTGTGATACTGTATTAATTTTCAAAGAGGTATCGACAAATGGTGGCTTGTTTTGTGTTGAATTTAAACCCCCAACTGCTCGATGGCGATACTGTAATCCATCCTCAGCCATTAGACTCTGTCACTCCAGTGAAAACAGTAAGAATGCACTACTGACAATTTACCTAACATTTGTTTGAAAAAAATCACGATATTTAACCTCAGTAACAGTATCGCAATATATCGCAATATATTGAATCGTAACCCCTTTTATCATGATACGTGTAATCTTGCTAATACATCGTCTCAGTACTGCAGGCGGTGCTGGCATTTTATAATCATTTAAAGCTACACACAGTGATACAGTGCAGTTATCAAAGTCATGGATGGTTAAACGAGGACACGCCCTTTTTGCACTGACCAATCACAGACAGTGTTTTCATCTGTCACCCAGCAGGCTTGTGCAGTTGTTCGTTTTCTCCGTAATTACATCTCATTGGAACGTTATCTTTGCAAGTGTGCCTTAAGCTTGCGCCTGAATTTTTTTTGGGTTGCCAGATCAAATCAGTGGTGTAGAATATGCAGAATATGAGTGAGCAGGATGAATAGATGCGATGCACTGGGCTCCTCAGAGAGCCACTCAGAGGCTCCAAATACACTGGATTTATGTGTGCCGGCCTGCTAGCAGCTGAGTGCTTCAATTGGCCTGGCTTCATGCGGAGTCAATACTAATGACTGAGGAGACTATATGGCCACAGTGAGATTATAGCTCTGAGGCCCCAACCGCTCCTATTGTCATGTCAGCTATAGAAAAGTAATGGTTACCCTGGCCTGCCTTCTTTCATCTCTTCGCTGCATTGTCTGTGTTATATAGTCATTAAGGCTAATGACTATTCAGACGTATTTGTTTTGAAATGTGAAAGATACCGGCTTTCCCCAGCAACATGTAGGTGTGGAGGATATCGGAGTGGTGGGCGAGAGAAAACAGAGCCGAATGCATTTCCGCTGCGCTGCCCACCAGAGCGGAGAAGCGAGACAGAATCAGGCTCTTTTTGCACATCTCTTAGGCACGAGCGTAAACGCTCGGCACCGACACAATGTGCCAGCCACAGAGCTTTACACTCTAATTCATGTTTCTCGCATGCGAGACAAAAGGACTGTGCAATACATCATTTGTTAATAGTTGTCATGATATTGGCCTTTGTGATACTGATACTGCAGGGCAATACAAATGAGATCGCTGACCACTAACCTCACATACTCAATGAGCCAAGAAACAGCAAAGTCACTTTGGTCATAAGTGATGTTGGCCAATGTCTGAGGAGTCGGCCGCGATGTAATATCACTATACTCGAGTATCGCAATATGATGTTTTGGGACTGTATCGACAATCATTTAACACCAGCTTTCGTCAGCCATTAGACACTTCCAATCACAATACATGGCCCGTATAGCATATATATGTACCGTAATCCTAGGTTCTGATTTACACAGCCCTGATTTATTACTGTAATAAGGTAATAAAGTAAATAAAGTAATAAGGTAAATATAATGTGTCGATGTAACACAAATAACCATTTAAAAACAGGGCTCCAGAGTGCGACCAATTTGGTTGCACATGCGACCTAATTTCTCAATGGTGCGACCCATTCGAAGGGAAAAAAACTCTCCACGATTCTGGAGTCTCCCTGTGGTTCAACAACAGACACAAATTAGACCCATCGTGGTCTAAACCAATCAGAGATGGTGAAGGGTGCGACCGATTGGCCGTGGTTCAGCTATTCCTGTACGTGTGTAGGTTTGAAAATGCTTGCGCTGGCTGCAGTCTGAGCGAGGTGAGTAGCCTAGGCCCGTCAAATAAACAGTGAATGTAGTCGCGGATGAAAAGAAAAGAACTATTGACAACTTTTTCGTTAAGAATGTTAAGGCCTGATCCGTCCGAAAATCATAACCAATGCTCTGACACGGAGCCATCGACCTCCCAGGCGGAGTTGCCAGGTTCGCGGTTTTCACGCCAAATTGGGCTTGTTTGAAACACAAACACTAACACTATAAGGAAAGATAGCCTGAAAAGGAGAGAGAGAGAGAGAGAGAGAGAAGGTGAAGAGAAAACAGTCACTAGCTAATATGCCAGGTAAATGGGGAAATACGAGAGACGGTATTGCAAGGACTGGGAAAAAGAAAAAGGTTTGATGGACTGATAATAAATTCCTTATAAACAAAATACTAAGTCGTACACTCAGTTGTTTTGCCATTTGCCTCAAACGTGTGACAGACATATATTTTGGGCTAGTTTAAGCTTCTGAAGGGCGGGTTTTAGACTGACTTTGGGCTGGATATTTTTGTTGGACCTGGCAACCCTGCTCCCAGGTTATGTCGAGCCGTGGTCCGGAGACGACATCAGATAATGAGCCACATACGATGGACTCCGAGTCAGAAACCACTGAAAATAAAAGGGGGAAAGTGTCTACATTTCGGAGACTGTGACTTGACCAGTTTCCCTGACTAAGATACAGTAAAGCTGATAATATAATGCATTTTTTAAATTTAATTTATGTTGAGACGTTTTAAGTTCAAATGTCAGCTCAGTGAAGCACTTTAAGCACCAGCACTTTTTCAGTAAGTTAACTTTCTTGTAGAATTGTGCTTCAAATAAAGAAATTTATGTTGACCAGATTGTTAATTAATCATTTACAAGTCAGTAAATGGACAGCAATTAAAAAGTGAACCTGTAAAACTGGTATTAAATGCGATGCGGTCGAAAATTTGGGTGCACCTAACTTTTCTCCTAAGAATAAAATTTAGGCGCACCAGTACAACCAGCGCAAAACGTTCGTCTACAGCCCTGAAAAATGAAGTTTCACTGTTTCATATATTAGTATGTATTCATATATTAATGCTTGGTATTAATGATTGTCCAATTAATTGGATTAATTATACCAATTATTGCCAGTTTTAGATAACTGGCACTGATTAGTATTTTTTTAATGGACCAACACTCACGAGGCTGATAAACAAAAAAAATCACATTTACAGGCACATCTGCAGGCAGCCTTATCAGTTTGGTAGCTATAAAGCAATGTTAGAGCTCCCCCTAGTGTCAGTGTCACCACAGGCAGGTAAAGACATGACGGATAAACCTATTCTTTCATCCTATCCTCTACATTTAACCCATCCGAGCAGTGAAACAAAAATACAAACACACTAGTGAACAGTGAACACATGCTCAAAACGTTGGGCAGCCCCCAGTAGGGGTCAAACCATCACCCTTCTGGTCACAAGCCCCTATCCCTAATCACCAGGCCAATAATAACGAATATTATTATTAATTAATGGATAATATTACATCTATGTGCAATAAACATTCATCTTTATATTACATTATAGTTTATATTATTGAACGCAGTGTTTTCTAAGCTGTTGAGTGTTAGGTTATAATCCATTTGGACACCCTAACCAGTTATCATTGATTTCATTGATTAACACTTACTCTACAGTGAACACACATCTGGACATTTAGTACACAGTTATTGCTTGTTTACCAAATTAAAAATAACGAGGAACAAAACCATAAACTCTGGCCTGTGCGAAGATTCTGGCACTTTTTATATTTGCTCTCCGTAGATTGTGTTTTTGACTTATTTTCTATAAAAATAGTTTTTTACATATGACATCACAGTATGTGCAGTTATATTGAGCTTAAATTATTTTGTTTATACTGTTTTTATTACATTTACTAGATCACATAACTACCGGTTGCACAATAAATGGTGAATTCACAGCACACAATAAAAAGCTTATTTTAAAGGGCTCGTTTGCATATTCCAGCCGCCGGCAACGTCAGTAAGGCTGATATTGCAGAAGTGATAAAAATGGCCAAACAATATATTAATACAGCCTTAATATATGTTACACCATAATAGAATAGCACTATGTAATTTCATCCATATCGCGCTGGTCTGTTGGTTGCCCACCATCTACGTGATGGATAGCCTGGGCCGAGTTGGCCCCTCAGCCTTCGCCTCATTCCCACAAATGGAAGACGAGCATCCGGTTGGATGGTCCCCTAGCCGGCTGGTGGGGGAGCTCGCAAACGAGGGCATTCCTTGCGTCGCTCCATTAATCAGGTGGATTGTCGCCACCAGGAAGCCAATCTCGTTCAAAAAGCCTCAGCACATGCCTAGGTGCGACTCAATATGCAGAACTTCGGTCCAGATCACATCTTCGCTGCGGGGGCGATGCCCTAGTAGGTGTGATAATGACGAGGAGTAACGGCCTCCATTGATATTGACCGTGGTGGCTTGATGAGTAAAGGAGTCTTTCCTGTATTAATTGCCCTTAAGGGGCCACTTGGCTGGGCGTGGGGCTGGCTGCCTCCACACACCCAGGCATGTCAGTGCGTTTGAACAGCAAAGGCTCTTTCAGAGGATTGGCTGTGTAATGCAATCTGTATGCAGGGGATGAGCACCATGCAAGCTGTGGCTCCCTCATTTGTGCCTATGCAGGAGGGTCACGCCATCCCTCTTTTCTCCCTTCTTCTGTCTATTCTCCTCCTGCTTGCTAAGCGTTGCGCTCTTCATTATTTCATGTACCACGTTCTCATGGCAACTCATAACCAGCCGCCGCTGTTTTTACTGTAAATTACTGTAAATTACTGTAAAGACAGTTTGGCGCAATTTTTCTTGCTTTTTTTTGGGGGGGGTATTTTTGCCTGCGCTGTGATGGCTCCTCTAATGAGAGACTTTTCTATGGGGGTTCAACGAGGAGTCATCTACAAAAGCAATTCCTGCTTTAGATTTTGTTTAATTACTATGCACGGTGACTTCGCTAATGAATAATGAATGTGGCTCCACGCTCTGTGTGCTCTGACTTTCAATGCAGCGCTCTCACTCTTCCTCCAGTCTCTCCTTTCTTTCTTTTAGCCAGTGAAATATATCACCTGCGCGTTGCCAGATCTTTCTAGATATGCGCCTGGTGTTGTCTTAATGATAAAAAAGCACCACAAGTGAGCTGCTGAGTTGGATCTCAAGGAACGTTTGCAGTCGGAGGTCAAGGTGGGCAGATGTGCTCTCTATCTGTAGTGTGGGTGTAGGGAAGAAGGCCATGTGCTCAATGCTAAGCGCGCTCCATCCTCTTGATGTAGTCAGAAAGGACTCTTGACGCAGGTTCGCTATAACACTATGTTGTGGTTGCCAGAGCAACCTATGCTTGCCTGGCTCTGCATGATCTAAAGGAAACGCTCTCTAATAATTTAAAGAGGAATCGGGCCTGGTCGTACGTATTTCGGAGGCAGGGTCCGTAAATGCTGCGAAAGACTGTATCAATTTGCTATTGCAAGCATTTAAAAGTGACTGCAGTGGCTCCTAATGCAAAACCATGAATTATTCCTAAGCAAGCTGTCTGAGAGAGAGAGAGAGAAAGGAGGGGAATGGTGCATGTATATAGAGCACTGAGTCACCACTGCTGTGCAACAGTCTGGACACAATGTGGGGCCCGTTCGGCGAATTAGAAACACAGCAACTCGAAAGGGGAAGGCCTCCATTTTCACAGCAGCGGCTCACGGCGGTTTTTACCATAAACATAATACTTAAGCTCGGCTCACTGTACCAGATGCTGGACGTAATGACGAGCTGCCCGTATGTTTCAGCTGACCACCTTTAGTATATCTCAGCCTCGCCATGTTGCCGAGGAGGCCGGGAAACGTAACGCTGGGCGGGGAGGGGAGACGTGTTCACAGTGATCAATGATCCAGTCCTCGCCGGCTACAATGGGGATCCAATTGAGAATTCAGCGCAGGAGTATAGATTCCTCTGCTTCTGATTTAATGAACACTCATGAATGCTTTGTCTCAGCACGCTGGAAGGAGCATGTTGAGAATCCTTACAGTTTCTTTCAATATTTTTTAGTTGGATTAATTCATAAGAATTCAAAGACGCAGTATTTTACAACAGATATAATGGCCATGCAGAGTCATCGCTGTCAATGGGACAATTATTATCCTCTGTGGAATGGCGCTGTATAAAACCTAATGATATTCCAATCATTCTGATGACTATATGATAAACGCTGCATCGTTTTAAAAAAGGCTGCAAAGCATGTCTGTGTTTATAGAGTTAGTAAATAAGTTAATAGTAAACATTTTTAGGATATGTTAACAAGGGCTGGTATTTATTTTTGACAAATTTGGATGATTGAGCACATGGGCATTTGCAGCCCTTTTTTAGGGGTGCTATTTTGAGTCCAAGCACCCCTAAAAATGATTTTTTTTATGTAAGTTGACCTCTCATAAGCTGATTTTTTTATTCAAAAAATCCATAAAAGTACATATAGTTCAAACAAAATATTTTAACCATCCTTTCCTCCCCTTGCCACTCTACAAATGGTATAATCCACTCTCAGTCATAGACATTCGAAATGTGAAAATTATATGGGTTTATTGCCCACAGTCAGGTGACCAGATGCCCTAAAAATAAAATATGTGAGTAGTCCTAAATACTGAAGTCATTGTTCCTAAACAGTAAGTGATGTAGCTGTAGAATAGCTCATATGAGCAGGCTAAAAGATGAATTGTCTATATATTGGCGTGAAATGATGTAATTTCTATTTGATTTGTTTTTATTTATATTAAAGCAGATAATAGTGAGTGTAGCTGCTACTGTAGGAGGAAATATGGTTTTATTGGTTTTATTACCATCATATCTGCTGATAAGATGTTTAGAAATGAAAGTAACAAATTTAGCCCCTGTGTTATAGTTTGTGTTTCATATCATCTGCATCTATAAATGTTCTTCATAATATTGATAACAGATTATTAGAATTAGGGTGTGAATTTAATCTGACTGGCCCACATCAGCTCAATATTATATGAAAAATAAGTATTTGTGTTAGATTAAAATAGGCATTATTTGTTTGTTATATTTGCCAATTGGTTGGCAGCACAAATGAAGGAAGAGAATAGAGAGAGAGGGAGAGGAGGATGGACAGGAAGATGTAAGGGAGAAAGTAGAGTTAATGTTATGTATAGGAATAATTTGGGGGGGGTTAATCGAAGTGCAACCTGCGGGGCTGCTAGGCTCACTGGATGCTTAGCATCCCTAAAGCTCTGTTCCTAAAATCACCCCTGATTCAGCACAAATGTTAATATATAGCCACTGTTTAACCAGATCACATCCAAAGTTCATCAATATGTCACAATATAATTGATATGTGACACCTAACACCCCCCAAAAAAAGGTATTGGGCTGTAACTGGGCTGCACCTTTATTGTCACTGGGATATAATCCTCAAACATCTCCAGCACCTTTAGATACATCTCCAGTACCCCTCCCACCTGTCTCTAATTTTTTTTCTGTGCTTTCAAAACACCTTTGTCTATACCAACAGCATTTTTGAAAAATGCTCAGCAGTGCAGTGAAGCTTCACAGAAATGAGCAAATTTGTATTTGTAAACAGTACCATACATGTAAAAGTCAGGACACTGTCATATGAAATTTTTTTTTATTATTTTATATTTCTATACAATTAAAAATCTCAAATATAATTTATATTCTATGAACAGAAATGCTCCAAAATTTCCTGGAATAAAATCTCTTTACATAAACTTACATTAAAAGTTGAGAATATTTTGCCTTCTTTTAGAAAGTTACATTGTTTTTGAACAGTGACAAAAATTATTAATCAAAAATTCACAATTTGTTACAATTATATACAAGAAATTTTAGGTTTTTGAAAATGTAACCATGTCATATCACACAGCGAAATTTTAGGTGATAGGTAGAATTTTTGAAAACCTCTTTAAAATATGAAGGAATCGCTCGCAACACTGAACATGGCACTTTGTTTCAGACCTCCACAAATATCTGAATTTTTTAAAATATTTTTGTCCACTTCGAAACAACACAAAACCACTCACATGATCATGTCCAAAAATGTTTTTAAAGAGGAGAGAAGTCACTGGTTGGGAAAGCTTGTAATGCTCAATATGGCATGCTTCCTCATTGTATAGGAGAACCCCCTCATTATGCAGAACTCCACAAGAACAGTAGTCAGAATAACATGGGAAAAAACATGTTTTTAATATATTACTGAACTACAAAATGTTTCTCATTTTATCAGTGGTTCTAAATCTGATTTTGAAATGGTAATTTGACCTTCAGTTTTGAGTACTTTGGTTTCTCTCCATTGAGAGAGGAGTCTGATCTTGTATGAGTATAAATAACTGCTTGACCAGACTTGTCTATAAGCATTTCAACTCGGAAAGGTTGACAAAGAAAGACCTCATGAAGAAAACATGTATGAGAAAAAAGCACAGATTTTCTGACATGGTGACAGCTGTGTGTGGATGTGTTTGCATTCTCATGGCAACTCTCTGATACACCAGTACAGTCCTGAGGATGGAGTGTTTTGGGCATTTCTAACAGAGCGGTAGATCATTGATGTTTGCAGTCCAGTGATAATAAAGGTACAGTCCAATCAATTTTTCTGAGCGTGTAAATATTATACATCATATACAGTGGTAACCCTACTTACGAGTTTAATCCGAGCATTAGCCGAGCTCGTTAGCTGGTTTGCTCGTTAACTGGATGCATTTTCCCATAAGAATACATGTAAAACTGATTAATCCGTGTCAGCCGGCCAATATACAGTATACTTTAATATGCTAAATAATGTGTTGCCGACTGTGCCTAATTAGTCAAAATGTACATAAGAATACCCTTTTACGTAGGTCAATTGCTCGTTTGGTCGATTGCTCGAGCCGATTA
>BRDA01015596.1:0-11301 GCA_036984385.1 Crenuchus spilurus | reverse complement strand
ACACACGTTTTTATTTGCAGTCTGTTATGTGCCAAGTTATTTTAGACTACCTCAATGCATTGGTGTCCCACATTGTCCCCACACAAATAGTCTGTCCCACATCCGTTGAATTGGAATCTGGTCACCCTACGTCGGTCAATGTGATACTTATCAATTTTCCACTTTTTAAATGAAAAAAAAAAAACTTTATTTCCACGTTTCCACAGTACAGTTATCAAACGAAAACTGTAAGATTAAAACCCGTGAGCTTCCACAGCCTTTGCCTATGTTCAAATTTTTCTCCTACTCACTCGCTAATACAGCTTATCCCCAAAACAGCGTTTTTTCTTAAAGAGACAGTAACCCTTTATACTGACACTGCAGTACTACACTACACTGTAAAAAAAAAAAGTTTCACCAACTAAAAAAATCTTAGTGACCCGTTGATTTACGTCCAATTAAAGACAATAAGTTGAGTCAATCACATTTATAACATTTGATTGACTCAACTTATTTTCTTTAATTGGACGTAAATTCTAGGATTGTTAGCAGAACTTGAAATATGCAGCTTGCAGAACTTAAATTAGACCAACTTAAAAAAATAGGTTCAACGGGTCACTAAGATTTTTTTAGTTGGTGAGACTTTTTTTTTTTTTACAGTGTATGTACTAACACATAAGAAACATTCATTTAACTAGTTTAAACCAAAATATTACAAAAACTGTAAACTGTCTCATGCAATCCAAATATCTTAAACCAATAGTCAAAAAAATGTAATTACTGGTAAATACACAAAGATAAAAGGTTTAATAATTTTTAGTAATTGGCCCATACACAACAGAAGCTGGACTTGAAGTTGTGAGGGCCATATGTACAGGTGCTGGTCCTAAAATTAGACTATTGTGAAAAAGTTGATTTATTTCAGTGATTACATTCAAAAAGTGAAACTTGTATACACTTCAAGTGTTTATTTCTTTTAATTTTGATGAGTTTAACTCACTGCCATGTTCACTACAATATACACTATGTTTTGTTTTGTAAAACCACTCCTTGCTGCTCTAATGCTGTGAACAACAGATTCAATGTTCAGTTTTGCCAAAACAGTGTTAACAGTTAAATATGTCAGGTCAAGAAAGATTTATAAAAAACAAGTACTTATGTTAAGTGAAGTCAAGAAAAACTGTATTTTATTTTTATTTTAAAAATATATTTAAGATAATTCAAGAGAAACCATCTTTTTAATATATAAAACATGCATTTTTTCAGGAAATAGTTTTTAAGTTCAACTTTAAATGTCAGGAGATACATTGTTGCTGTTAAAAATGCCTTTCCAATAAAATGAGTATTGGCTAAACTAGTTGTCATTTTTTATGTAGAGGTGGCAGGGGGTGTTGTCTGCAGCTGCTGAATGTAACTAATAAAGTAACTTGTAATCTAACTTAGTTACTTTTAAAATCAAGTAATCAGTAAAGTAACTAAGTTACTTTTTAAAGGAGTAATCAGTAATCAGATTACTTTTTCAATGTAACTATGCCATCACTGTCTACCCCTTACATGGGGAGCTTATGAAGTCCCAGCCTTGAGAGGAGCTGCAGGTGATCCCTACTGGAATCCTGCGTTGAAGCAGGAGGTGGTTGCAGCCCTCATTTTGCCATAGAGAGGGAGGAGAGACTGCCAAACCACACTACACCAGTAAAAACAGACCATAGTCCAAATGTCAAAGTGGGTTTACTGGAGGGGCTCCTCTGCAGGCCATGTAAGATCCACTAAATCCCCATGAAAATAAAAACAAAGCAACAGAAATTGTTGCTTTGAGAAACAGAAATTTAGCACGATAGACATTGGAGTGAGCAACTGCTATGAAATTCTGTTTACAGACAAGGTACCTGAAGGCAGTGTAGTGACTGAAGATTAACCAATGGCTCTGCACTGAGCTTTGGTAATGAGGAAATAATGACTCACCCCCAGCACCCAACCACTGCACTGGAAGAAGGAAGAGATCTAACAGGTCCACACACAGCATTGTTCCGCAGGGGTGATCCACTGCTGGGCAGATTGCCCCAACGGTGGGGTGAACCCTTACACAATATAACAACGTTTTTTTAATGAGAAACAAAGGTTACTGTACCTCACTCTGTATGTCTGAAATCTCTTTAGCCAGATGAGTTTGCACCGTCTCTGGAAGAACAGTGTACGAGCAGTTCTGCATCTCCTTTTTGCTCCCCTCTTTATATTTTAGCTGGTGAAGAAAAAATAGTGAACTGATATATTAATTATGTCATTGTGGCTTTTGCACATCAGGTTTGATGACAGTGGAGTAGAATAGAAGTGATACCTTACTATGATGTAATGTCTGTTCTAGCTTCTGGCTCCTTTTCAATACTGTGAATCCATAATATACCCACATCTACTAGCTAATACAATGGTGCTTGAAAGTCTGTGAACCCTTTAGAATTTTCTATATTTCTGCATAAATATGACCTAAAACATCATCAGATTTTTACACAAGTCCTAAAAGTAGATAAAGAGAACCCAGTTAAACAAATGAGACAAAAATATTATATTTGGTCATTTATTTATTGAGGACAATGATCCAAAATCCACACACTTTCAAGCACCACTGTACATTAAAAAAGTAAACAAAAAACAGCAAATATTTATCTCCAGCCTACATCACTGATGAGTTCAGAGGCCTGTTTGGCATGTTGAGTCTCGAGGGTCTCAGGTAGCAGAGAGTACAGAGGATTGGCCGCATCATCTTTCGCTGATTTCTTGTATTTATTCTGAATCAAAACAAAAATAATCTTAGTAACTTAAAGTGGTGTGAAAAAGTGTTTGCCCCTTCCTGATTTCCTGTTTTTTTGCATGTTTGTCACACTTAAATGTTTTGGAACATCAAACCAATTTAATATTAGTCAAAGACAACACAAGTAAACACAGAATGCTATTTTTAAATGAGGGTGTTTATTATTAAGGGTGAAAAAAAAATCCAAACCTACATGGCCCTGTGTGAAAAAGTGATTGCCCCCTAAACCTAATAGCTGGTCGGGCCACCCTTAGCAGCAACAACTGCAACCAAGCGTTTGCGATAACTTGCAATGATAACATGCAAAGTCTTTTACAGCATTGTGGAGGAATTTTGGCCCACTCATTTTTGCAGAATTGTTGTAATTCAGCCACAATGTAGGGTTTTCGAGCATGAACGGCCTTTTTAAGGTCATGCCACAGCATTTCAATAGGATTAAGGTAAGGACTTCTGACTAGGCCACTCCAAAGTCTTCATTTTGTTTTTCTTCAGCCATTCAGAGGTGGACTTGTGTGGATCATTTTTTGGATCATTGTCCTGCTGCAGAACCCAAGTTAATTTCAGCTTGAGGTCACGAACAGATAGTTGGACATTCTCCTTTTGGTCTTATGGATCTTTTGGTAGACAGCGGAATTCATAGTTCCATTTATCACAGCAAGTCTTCCAGGTCTTGATGCAGCAAAACAGCCCCAGACCATCACACTACCACCACCATATTTTACTGTTGATATAATGTTCTTTTTCTGAAATGCAGTGTTTCTTTTATGCCAGATGTAATGGGGGACACACCTTCCAAAGAGTTCAACTTTTGTCTCATTAGTCCACAGAATGTTTTCCCAAAAGTCTTGGGGATCATCAAGATGTGTTCTGGAAAAATTGAGACGAGCGTTAAATGTTCTTTTTGCTCAACAGTGGTTTTCGTCTAGGAACTTTGCCAGGCAGGCCAATTTTGCCCAGTCTCTTTCTGATGGTGGAGACATGAACACTGACCTTAACTGAGGCAATTGAGGCCTGCAGTTCTTTGGATGCTGTTGTGGGGTCTTTTGCAACCTCTTGGATGAGTCGTCGCTGCGCTCTTGCTGTAATTTTGGGCAGCCGGCCATTCCAGGGAAGTTTCACCACTGTTCCATGTCTTCGCCATTTATGGATAATGGCTGTCACTGTGGTTCACTGGATTCCTAAAGCTTTGGAAATGGCTTTATAACCCTTTCCAGACTGATAGATCTCAATTACCTTCTTTCTTAATTGTTCCTGAATTTCTTTTGATCTCGACATATGTAGCTTTTAAGGATCTTTTGGTGGACTTCACTTTGTCAGGCAGGTCCTATTTAAGTGATGTCTTGATTGAGAACAGGTGTGGCAATAATCAGGCCTGGGTGTGGCTAGAGACAATGTACTCAGGTGTAAGAAACCACAGTTGTGTTTTAACAAGGGAGGCAATCACGTTTTCACACAGGGCCATGTAGGTTTGAATTTTTTCTCCCTTAATAATAAACAAATTAATTTAAAAATAGAATTTTGTGTTTACTTGTGTTGTCTTTGACCAATATTTTAATTGGTTTGATGTTCCGAAACATTTAAGTGTGATAAACATGCAAAAAAACAGGAAATCAGGAAGGGGGCAAACACTTTTTCACACCACTGTAGTAACCAAACAAGACTTTTCTAAGACTTATGTTTCACTATTGCACTGACAAAAATATCAAATAATAAATAATGTGCTGTAACAGACTGTCAGTGCATCTAAAGTCTTACTTACACTTTCAAACTACTTGCAATTGTTTACCTGACTCTGCTGTTCAGTCAAAGCTTTAGTAAACTGAGTCTCAGGCGTCTCTTGAAGCTGGGAGTAGACACTGATATTACTGCTCTTTTTGGCTTTCTCCTTGTACTTATTCTGTGAAAGCAATAAATAAGCAGTAAAATGTTTCAGTGGTGGTAGTAGCTTTAATTTTTCAGTACAACAGTCTGTACGAGATGCAAAGACTGATTTATGTTTCATTTCATTGTAAAAAAAAGTTTAAAATACTATTAATACAGAGTAGTTTACTTTTAGGCCTAATTATGAAATGTACTATACTGACCTCACTCAGTATCTCCCCGAGCTCCTGTGCAAACCGGATTTCTGATGTGTCTTGGAGAGAAGTGTATGTGCTTCCAGCAAAGTCACCTTTCTGAACACCTTTATAAGCAATCTGCACAAAGATATTATAAACATCAACAGTTCACAGATAAATTACAGTTCTATTACTGATATAGTTATATAATATGTAAATTATTTGTGGCAAATATTTGTGGATCTTATAAAACACCATAAAATATATTTATTTTATAGCATCAAACATTTTTTTTCATGGCAAGGACAAAACTTTCTAACACTGAGCAACTGCACCTGTCAATAAAATTCAGTAATACTTTCTATTAGGCCTTTATTGATAAGTAATTATAAATGTGGTTATAACTCTTTATAACTTTGCAATAATGCTTTGTAAGCATGTTATAACATTAGTATTAAAATTCTCTTTAATGTATAATAAACAAATAATGATCTGCTCTGTTATAAAGGGCTTATTACGGTTATAAAAACATTATGAATATTCAAAGTGTCATCACAGAGTGCTTCAAATAAAGTGACTGATTTTGAATGTTCATTTTTTATCTGTTTATAATGTATTATAGTGAATTATAACATTAATGTTATAACATGTTTATAAGTCATCAAATAGTTATAATATATAATTACAGCCTTTTGATGCTTTATTAGAGTATATATGTAGCTTACAAAGTATTATTGCCAAGTTATAAAGAATAATAACTGCATTTTTTAATGGCTTATAAATACAGGATTCATAGAAAGTGTTACCAAATTCTTTTTGTAATGTAAGTTTATCTCCCATAAGCTGAATTTTCAATGTAAAAAAATCCATAGAAAGTACATATGGTTTAAACAAAATATTTGAACAAGAAAATATAGCAATCCCCCCCTCTGCCCACCACTTCACTCTCTCTCCTCCACCTCCCCACCTGTCTTCCACACACTGCAATGCCAATGTTTGCATGTTCAGTAAGTTCTGATAAAGATTTCTGTACTTTATCACTCAATCAGTACAAACACATTACAACTAACAGCACTGGTCATTTGCACTGAATCACACATCACTCTTTATGTTAGTAATGTTAGGTGGGTCTTACATATCTGACTGTTTTATAGGAGGCTGGTGTTACATTTTGCTGGTTGGCAGGCTCTGTTAACTGTGTGAACTGGACTGAGAAGAGAGCTGATGTACCACTGATAGAGCCAAGACTTGTACTGCTGCATGTGTATTAACTCATTCATCTTATAGAATTAGAATGAATAGAAGAACATGATCAGATGAATGATACCCACCCAACTCCTAACGTGTGTGTGTGTGTGTGTGTGTGTGTGTGTGTGTGTGTGTGTGTGTGTGTGAGCCAGTCAGTCATGGATATTTGATTGTTTTTCATGAAAAAAGCAACCAGGATCAGGTGAAAATGATGTGGCATAATTGCCCACATTAGGGTGACCAGATGCCCTAAAAGAATGTGAGTAGTCCTAAATGCATTTAGGTCATTAGGACAGTTAGAAGCAGGTGAGAATAGTAAACAGTTAATGTTATGTATGGGAATCGTTTGTAGGGGGTGGGGGAGGGGCGGGGGCTGATTGGTGCGGAGGCTGCCAGGCTCCCACCAACCTCTATGAACACCCATAAAGCTCTGTAGCTAGAATTGCTCTTGCTGATTGCATTTACAAAACTTTTTGCATTTATTCCACCACATCTATAACTCACATCCCGATACATTACAAGAAACACTCACTTCACTCTGCAGCTGTGATGTCTCTTTAGCATGATGTGTCTCCTGTGTTTCTGGAAGCTTAGAGTACAGAGAAGTGGACATCTCCTTCTTGCTTGCCGTTTTATACTTAGTCTGAAAATACAGTAAAATGTATAAAATGTACAATTTGTGGATATAAATGTATCCATGCATACACAGTTTTAGCACTGATGGAGCAGACAAAGTCTTTTTGAAGTATTTAAATTCTGTGTAGAATTATAGGCTTCTATAAAGATTCTGTAAAATATATCGAAAATGGATTTAAAAATTGGCCACACTGATTAAGATTCAAATTGTATTTTAAATGCAAAAAATACATAAAATATACATTACTGCTCTAAAGTGTGGAGTCACAGTATATCAGAAGAAACATATGTTTGCACATTGGTGGACTCAGGGAGGATGCATCTATGTTTGAGAAAACGTCAGCAAAATGCCCTAAAGAATGACCAAAAGTGCCCTGTTAGCTGTCCTTCATATGGGAAAAAATATTGAATGGCCCCTTTTTTGCACTAAATTATAATGGTGTGCCCTCTAGAACAAGAAAGATTGATCATCTGTCTTAATGAGTCCCCTTATTTGATTGCCTTTCCAATAGAAAAGGGTGCATTAAGGCAGTGTCCCAAAGTGAGCTGGGTGACACACACACACGGACAATTTTTTTAGAGTACCCAATTTACCTGACCTCCATGTTTTTGGACTGTGGGAGGAAACCGGAGACCCTGGAGGAAACCCACGCAGACACGGGGAGAACATGGAAACTCCGCTCAGATGGGGAATCGAACCCAAGACCCCAGCGCTGAGAGGCGAACATGGTAACCACTAAGCCACCGTGCCGCCCTCAAATGCAAATAATATTTTTATTTTAGGTATTTATTTAAAAAAATATTTAAAAATACTTTTGTTTTGAATAAAAAGGAAATGTTATAAATGTTATACGTTATGTTGTTATGATACGTTATCATACACGGTCCCAATAAATGACCTCTTGAGTCTTTGAAAAAAAAAAAAAATTGTGGCACCTCATCATTTCTATTTGAGTACCACTGGTCTACATAAATGATGATCAGTGATTTGATGATAAAATTTACAAATGCTGCTGCTTCAGATACTCAATCTGCTATAGTAGAAGGGTGAAATAGGCCTGTACCACTGCTTTTTAGTTTTGGTTTAGTCAACAAATGGTTTTAATATATATTTTTCGTTCTTCACTAGACAATTAACACATATTCTGCCACAAGGTATCATGGGTAGAATGAACTATGGTCACAGTTGGAGGAGAAGGATGCCAGCTTGACGCATGCTCAAGAACGGTAGGATCCTTTATTTGTCATCATCATCATCGGTTTATTTTGATTAACGTGCAGGTGCAGGGGCAAAATCCATACTAGTGGGCCCACTTCCAGGGAGCTGGCTAGGTGCATGCATGGCAAGTCTCACCCCAGATCTCCAGGTGTCTATCATGAGGGTCGACAGCTGAGAGCTTCCACACTCTGCAGTCTCTCTCTATCAACTCTTTCCATGACATTTTTGGCTAACCAGGTCTATGCTTTCCAGTAACTTGTAAGTTAAGTGCGCACTTGATTGCACCGCTGGAACATTCCACATGACCTTACCAGCGGAGCCTTCTCACGTTTAGAATGAGGCTGATGTCCTTGAGACCAAGTTGAGACAGCAGCTCATTACACCGCACAGTGGTAACATCTTCTGGCTTAATGTTGCAGATCTATCTGATCATGGCTCAGTCATTGTGTTGTAGACAATGGAGGTTTGGAGTGGTCAGTGTCCAGTTTTTGCTGGCATGGAGCATTGTGCTCCACACAACTCCTGTACACTTTACCGCGTGTCTTGTATGACAGGTGGTGTGATGAGAGAACTGGTAAAACTCCTTGAACTTTTTTCAGGCAGTTTTCACATTCATACTAGTTGTATGTCCATAGCCACCAGGAAAGCATGTCACCTAGATAGCAAAAGGAAGCTACCACCTCCAGCCTGTCGGACCCAACCTGGACATCACTCTGTGGCCTGCCATCAAGTGGGCGAGCAGTTCCCTGGCATCTTGAGCACCTGAAGTAAGGGTCCTCTGACAAGCACTTGATCCCACTGTTTGTAGCCATTACAGAAGATTCGTTGCTGCCTACACCTGCACGACATACAGTGCATGGGAAGTTGCCTGAGTTGTGAAGTTGGTCGAAACCCGTACCACAGATCATGATCTTGGTTTTGACCGCATTCACTCTCAGTCTTTTCCTTTCCATAGCTTCCTTCCAAGTGAGGAGCCTCTCAACACATTCATCCAATGAGTCAGCGATGATAACCTGGTCATCTGCATAAAGGTCCTCCCAGGGAACACCAGTGCAGAACTCACTTGAAAGAGCTTCAAGCACGATGATGTAGAAGAAAGGGCTGAGTACCGATCCTTGAGGGACTCCAATGTTAACAGCAAACTCTTTGTTGGAGTTGACACCAACACGGACTCAGCTTCGAGCATTGGTATACATACCCTGCATCAGACGCACAATCCACTCCTCCACACCAAGTTTCCGCAGTGCCCACCAGATTATCTTCCAAGGGACACGGTCAAACACCTTTTCAAGGTCCACAAAAGTCATGTACAGTCATTTGTTTATAGTCAGGTATTTCTCTTGCAACTGTCGAATGATGAAAATTGCATCAGTTGTACTCTACCAGGCACAAAACCAAACTGGGAGTCGTCAATCGACACCGACTGCCTGATGAGGCTGTCCACAATCCTCTCCAGGTCTTTCATGATCTGCTCTGTCAGCTTGACACCACAATAGTTGCCCCTGCCCAGAGCATCACCCTTGCCTTTGTAGAGGCTGATAATGTAACTGCTCCCAGTCAGTGGGAACCTTACCATCACAAATGATTTCAGATGCAAGGTCATGGATAATGGATGCACCTGTGTCACCTGCAGCTCTGATCATCTTTACTACTATTCCCGATGGTCCAGCTACTTTACGCAACTTCATCTTAGAGATGACCTTCTTCACCATATCAATAGTGATTGGGATAGGTGGCCCTTCCAGTGGTGGTTCTTGGGTCAGGTGCTCAGGGTCCCAATCGAATTCCACATTGAGGAGCCTTTCATAATGCTCTAGCCAGGCCTTCTGTTTTGCTTCTTGGCTCATGAACATCTCACCTGCGTCATTCTTAATTGGTTTGTCGCTGATGACATCAGCATTCTCCCTCCACATTTGGTTAGAAATGCGGTAGACCTCTGATGACTTGGGGTATACCTTTTCAAAAATTTGCTTCTCTGCTTCATAACAAGCATGATGCAAAGCACATCTGTCTGCACGCTGGCTGAGTCATACACAGCTCTTGTGCCATTTCCAGACTTCCAGGCCATGAAAGCTCATTGCTTAGCTGTGATAGTCTGATCCACAAGGGTATTCCACCACCACGTTTCTCGTTGTTATCGATGAGAACGTGTTGTGCCACACACCTTCTCAGTTGTCTTCAGCAGTCCTGTCTTGAGGTTAGCCCAGATTTCTTCTGTAGTAACTCAGGCTTCACCTGCTGAAGAAGACACATGCAATCTGAAGACATAATGGAAGTGGTTGCAAGTTTCAGGATCTTTGAATTTCCAGACTTTTAGGCAGGAAGCAAACTTATGCTTGGCCTTGGGTGGCATGGCAACCTTTAGGTCACAAACTAAAAGCTGATGCTGTACAGCAACCTCCTCACCAGGTATCACTTTCATGTCTGTGACATCTCGTCTGTTTACACATTCTCCTACAAAGCAAGACGAAATCAATTTGTGTGGCTGTTTCCTGACCTATATGTTGTAAAGTAACTGTTGCATTTCTTGAAACATGACGAATAGCAGATCAAATGCTCGTGCATACTCTAGGATCCTCTCGCCCTTTGTGTCAGATTCTGGTCTGCCATATCCTAAACCGCCATGCACTTCCCTGAAGCCAATGCCCTTACTTGTGACATGACCATTCCTATCTCCACATGGAATTAGGAGTTCAGAAGCAGAGATCTTGGCAGTCACAGCACGTAGTTGATCGTAAAACTGATCTTTCAACATATCACTGAGACCGCTTTGAGGTGCATATACAGAAATGAAGCTAAGCACACACTGGCCTACTATGAGCTTTACTAGGATGATCCTGTCAGAGACTCACTGCACTTCAAACACCTTCTCTATCCACACCGCTGCTACAAAGACTCCTACCCCAGCCATACCATTGTCGTTTCCAGACCAGAACAGCTTGTACTTGGAATCTTTTTCTTTGACAGTACGGCAATGTCCGCCTCTGTATCTGGTCTCTTGAACTCTTCAAACATCAACTTTTCTGCAAATAAGTGTTTCCACCACCTCACTCACTCTTCCTCTCAGGGTGTTCACATTTAGAGAGCCCACCCAGAACTTCCTCTTCCTCAGGTGTTTGTTGGATTTGCTGTAATCCTGTATTTTTTCTTTATTGACAATAACAATAACAATCAAAGTTCAGGAAATTTAGAAAACCATAGAAAGAGACTAGAAACAATTATCAACAATCTTCAACAAATACTGACATGAGGACTAAAAGAGTATACAAACCGGATTCCAAAAAAGTTGGGACGCTATACAAATTGTGAATAAAAACTGAATGCAGTGATGTGGAGATGGCAAATGTCAATATTTT
>BRDA01015595.1:0-10027 GCA_036984385.1 Crenuchus spilurus | reverse complement strand
ACTTTAGATCTGTCATCTATGTTCTATTACGAATAAAATATTGACATTTGCCATCTCCACATCATTGCATTCAGTTTTTATTCACAATTTGTTTAACGTCCCAACTTTTTTGGAATCCGGTTTGTAACTCAAAACTAATTCAACATCATTTACTAAACATTATCTCAACATTAATTACACAAACTCAACATTTACTCAACTTTAATTGAACATTAACCCAACATTTAACTCAACATTAACTCAATATTTATTCAACATCAACTACACTAACTGAAAATTAACTCAACAACTCAAAATTATTGCAACATTAAATCAACTTTAGCTACTCTAACTCAACATCAATTCAACATCAATTATACCAACTCATCTTTAATTAAACATTAATAACATTAATTAAACATGACCTACATTAACTAAACATTATCTCAATATTAACTACAATGACTCACAATTAACTCAACATTAACTACTTTACCTCAATATTAACTCAATATTTAAACTTTATTTTAACTTTAACTGCAGTATTCTCTCTGACTTTTAAATAAACAAAGCCAAGATTATCTCGCACCCTTTTTTTCTTTTCTCCAATTTTGTTCTCTTTCTTCTTCTCTCACCCCATCTCACATTGGTGTCTATGACCCACTCATTCTCTCTATCCTTCTTTCTCACTCTCTACTATTGCTTTTCTCCTGTAGTCTCCAGGACTGCACTCTTACCTACTGTTTAAAATAGCTCTTATAATTAAAAAATGACCAACTCAGAGAAACTGGGCAAAGTCTGACACTCACAAAGTAACTGTCCAACTCAAAGAGAGCCTGTGTGTGTGTGTGTGTGTGTGTGTGTGTGTGTGTGTGTGTGTGTGTGTGTGAGAGAGAGAGAGAGAAAGTGAGAGTGCTTTGTACTCTGACCAGACAGACTTCTCCTGGGTTTCAGGACAGACTTTAAGCACAGATACTAAATGTTCGGGAGTTTGAATTAAAAAGAAGCCCCTGGAATTTAACAGCCCTTAAAAGAGTTTTCCAGCCTTTCTCAATATAATCTCTATCTGACACATCTGTAGCATTACCATCAATTACTTTGAACAATCATTTTGATGGTTTTTAGTGTAGTTAATAAAGAACAGAAGACCCATCAACTCAAAGACATTTAGAATAGAAGTCAGTGGGCAGTTTCTGAATTATTTGAATATACATTATAAATATTCAAAAATATGAGGCAAACTCAAAACAGGGTTTCAGAGTGTGCTTCTAAAGACAAAACAACACGCAACTTTTTTCTTGGAAGTTCACACTGCCTTTTGTGTGACCTTACATGTGTACTAGTTGCTCAGTTGTTTGGTTATCTTTTGTTATGTACAGGCATAGGCGTAGGAACTACTATGACAGTGAAGCTTAAACACACAGAGTGTCTCTCCCATTAAAACAAGTGTGGATCATAAAAAAACATGTACAGCATGAAGCCTGCTTACACCTGTACAGTACAGAGAGAATGTCTTACCAAAGCTGTTTTGATGTTTTATTCAGCATTTAAGCACAATAAAAGAGCAATTCTCCTTACTATCACTTTCCTTGATAGACTCCAATTTCTTGTGAAAATGCCAATTGTTGCCACAGATTCTTCCCTTCTTTTCTTGTCCCAGCTCTAAAGAAACTTTCTATTATTCATTTAAATCTTAATGTAGCTTCACTGAAGACTGCATGGAAGACTTGTAATATATTCACTGATGAAATTCAGCAACTGCTTGTTGACTTCTATTTTACTGAAGCATAAATGTAAAAACCATAAAAAGTTAATCTGTGTTCATCATACAGTAAGATAATGACCCAAAACATCAGTCCAATCTCTGCCAGAACCACCTCAGGAAAAAACAACAAGTTGGTCAGCTTGAAAACATGGAGTGGAGCAGTCTCCAGACTTAAACCCCATCCAGCTGATTTGGGATGAAGTGAAAAGCAGATAAGCATGTGTATTTGACCCTGCTCTTCTCCTCATCCCACTTCATGACAATGATATTTATGAGCTACAAGCCAAACTGATCAACATTAAAACAAAAAAGAGGCTGAACTGAACTGATTCATAACTGAACATTTCCACAATATTCTATTTTTTATGTGGCACTGTATATGTTTTTAGTCAATTAATTTTCTGCTATTTTCTAATACAAAAATGCATTGAAATGATGATAACTGACCATATGCTACAGATCATGTGGTTAGAAATTGGATCTAAAAATGCTGGAGTATTCCTTTAAGGTCCTATATCGAGCAATCAGGTTTGAGTTAAAAATAAGACACTGGAATCTGACTTTTAAGGCTTTTTTCTCATCACTGAGCAGGGGACCCTCATGGAGACTTCAGTGTTTTTTATCAACTCTGTGAGGCTGTTGGGAAACCAGCCAGGTCTGGTCAAAGCAAAGAAGTGGAAAAAAAGCTCTTGGGCAATTCTTTCTCAGAATTAAAGCTAAAGGAATGGGCAGGTTATCTCCTTTTTTGATCATTTCACTCCACCTAAATCCCTTAAATTAGCCTAAAGTGATGGAGGCTTTGGTCAGTTTTGCTGCGTCATTTATGCGAGAGAACCAACCTTCAGGGCACGTGTCAAACATGTCCATACAAATGTTTCCCTATCAGTCTCTATCAGTGCGTAACAATGCTTAACATCTCCTAGCCTCAGGCTGTACACCTCACAGTGGTCTTCTAAACATGTGGATTTGGCTATTCAACCATTTTTAAAACAGAGAGTATACACAGTAAATCTACCAGTGTTAAATCAACACTATTAGAGTTAAATTAACACTGAGGGTGTCAAAATGGAACACTCTCAGTGTTAATTTAACTTTAAGAGTGTTGATTTAACACTGGTAGATTTACTGTGTAGGAATTACTAAATGAGATATACAGCTCTGCTAAGATGTGGTAATTCAGGACATTAGCTATTAAAATAACTACAGTGTATAATAAATAAAAAGTTAACCCAAATAAAAATTATATTTACTGCACTTCTTTTTTGAAGGAATTCAACTTAATGCAAGTTTCAATACAGTGGAACCTCGGTTATCATTTGCTCTGGTTATGATACAATTTAATTATCGTCGACTTTTTTCATGGAAATTTTGTCCCAGTTATTGTTCATCCGCCTGGTTTTCATCAGTGTGCCCACATGACTTACCATAAATTTAGCAAAAATAAAGAATCCACCCACGCATTTGTCATTCATTCTGGTTTTCTTTTTCACTGATAATGCTCCAAACAAAAACACATCACACTAAAGCGACATGTCCGAAAACCCAGAGAACGTGTACAAAACAAAGGCAGCTTCCAGAAACAGACCTCTCTAGACACATTTCCTGCAGAGTCTTCAGTAAAGGTAAGAGTGATGTTAAATGTTCATTTATCCATTTCATTAGTCTTTTGTATTAATTTCTCATTTTCTCTATATATTCTATATATAACTGTAGTATAGTTCTATATAAAATGTATTTTTGTTAATATTTTGGAGTGTCTGGAACATAATATTTACATTATTTCTTATAGGAAATATTACGTCAGTTATCATTTGTTTTGGTTATAATTAGGCACTTTAAAACACTTTAATGACGTTTTTTGTTTTTTGTTTTTTGTTTGTTTTTGAGATTCAATACAGTATCACAAAAATAATACTGTGTATAAATTGATACATTAAAAAGTGTATCAATATTTTCTTACACCCCTTTTATTCAAATACACATTTAAGGGAACATGCCAGTATTTTTTCATTTCTTCATCTGCTGAAGCTGTAGCAAATATGGGATTACCACAGACATTCCTTTTCATAAGTTTTCTTGTGCTTAGAACAAAACAGAATCAAAACTCCCTTATAACAGAAGCCAATGGGAAGATGCTGAAGCATGTAGAATTAAATTGCATTCATCAAACTTATTTGTTTAATCAACCATTTCTTATATATACAAATCTCATATAACAGGTCAGCTTTGGTATGATTTTTAATGATCAACATGTTATTCAATCAATCAATCAATGTTTATTTGTATAATGCCTTACCAACAGCCTAACAGTGCACAAGGGGCTTCACACAGTGTATCAGTATGTTATTAATCTATTAACAAAGACACATTAAAAACTTTCTGATGTTTATTAGAAACCTGATCTGGCCTTTCACATACTTGATTCATAAGGCCATTAGCAAAATACACATTTTAAAATGTATATACAATATATCAAATAAAGTCAAATGCAAAGGTGTCAAAATTATTGACACTCATTACTCAGGTAGAAGTGTAGATACCAGGGTTTAAAAAGACTTTTATAGATGCTGAAGTATCAACTTAAGCTTTTTACTCAAGTAAAAGTACAAAAGTACTGGTTTCAAAACTACTTAAAGTATGAAAAAGTAAAAGTAATGTGAGGAAAACAAATGCCAAAACTGTGCCACAGGGGCATATATTGTGTCACGCCCCCTGCTGACACAGACGCTCACAAGCAACCTGAACTTGACCTACTTTCGCCACAGACACCGGAGGACACAGCACTCACGCCCACATCGCTCCGCCTCTCCTGAGTACTAACAAGCTCACCTGAGACTCATTAGTACAGACTATATCTGCTAACCTCACTCGCCCCTCTGGGCGAGTTATTGCCAATCTTCTGGTTGCCTTAACAAGCGTTTCTCTCTGGTTTTTCGATTACTTGAATTCTGTTTTGATCTTTGCCTGTCTTTGACCTCGAACCTGATATTCCCTCTGTTCCCGTTTGCTCCCTCTGATCTTGGACTGTTTTTCGACTTCGACTCTGCCTTGTGTTACCTTGTGTGTTTAATTTCAGTAAAAGTTCACTGACTTATCTGCGTTTGTCTGCCTCACTGAATGTTACAGAATAACTCGCCTAAAACATGCAGACAGCAGACAGTGAACAGATCCAGACCGCAGTAGCCTCGCAAGGCGAGCTGCTCAGCCAACACCATCAGCTCTTACAAGAGGTAACGCAATCGGTGAATTATATTTCTCAGCAGCAGAGGGAACAACAGACTCATTTTTCCCGAATGTTTAATAGCATGATGGAGATTAAAGAGAATATGCAACGTAGCTTGCTAACCCTGTCCAGCAACGCCTCATCTACATCAGCTAATAAGAGTCACGCCAGCAAACCAGACAAATATGATGGTAATCCCGATCGATGCCCTGGTTTTCTGCTACAGTGTGAGGTGTATTTTAACTCAGCAGGAAACATGTCCGATATGGAGAAGCTCTCTCTCATTGCTTCTCGACTACAAGAGAGGGCTCTGGATTGGATCACCGCGGTTTGGCCACGGGTGTCGCGTGGCACATACGAAGAGTTCTTAACGGAGTTCCGGTGTGTCTTTCATCACCCCCATCAAGACCGTTCTAAAGGTGAACAACTCACCAAACTCCGGCAGGGTAAACGCTCAGTCGCTGACTATGCGTTGGAGTTTCGCACGGTAGCGGCAGGGAGTGGCTGGAATGATCCAGGCTTAATAATTATGTTTAGAAATGGACTTAATGAAGATGTGCTGACCGAATTAGCATGTCGAGATGAGAACATGGACTTGAACCAACTCATTGCACTGGCCATTAGGCTTGATCATATGTTATGGGAGCGCAGACAAAAGCGCAGATCCCTTACGTTACCACGTTTAAGCCTCCCTTCAGTACCGGAACCCATGCAGTGCGATTCCTCTAGAATCACCCAGGAAGAGAGGAACCGCCGTATACGAGAGGGGCTTTTGCATGTACTGTGCTGGTACAGGTCATCTTGTGAGAGACTGTCAATTATTAAGCTCTAGATGTTACTACAACACGCCGGACAGGAACACAGCATCCGCCCAACGAGCGCTTCCTCTTCCACCTCCATCTCCCGAACAGCGCGTGGTATCTAATCCACGCACTTTAACTGTGAGTATCACCAGCACTTGTTCAGTGGCTAAATCGTTTCGAATGCCTGGCATTGTTTACTGCCCTGGTTCTTCTTTTACAGTTCCCACGTTGATCGACTCAGGAGCTGAGGGAAATTTTATAGCACAGTCACTGGTGGACGAATGGCAGATTCCCTCCTTTCCGCTCCTCCACAAGATGCGCTTGGCAGCCTTGGATGGCCGACCTGTGGGATCTGGAGAAATTCTTCGTCAGACTATGCCACTATCCTTCCAGATTAGTGCTCTACACAGAGAACAAATACCATTCTATATTCTTAGACACACCCAATTTCCCATTATACTTGGACTTCCTTGGCTTCGTACCCATAACCCCGTCCTTTCCTGGGATCCACCACACATCATTAAATGGTCCTCATTTTGTGAAAGGAACTGTCTCTCTAAGCCTATTATTCACATCAGCTCCACCTCCATTGAAAGTCCAGACGTCGACCAACCCCAAAATATTCCCAAGCAATATACAGATCTTGCTGAAGTATTCAGCAACAAAGAGCCACTGAGTTACCACCACACCGTCATACTGACTGTGCCCTAGATTTGATTTCCCAGGCCCCTCTTCCCAAATCCCAGGTTTATCCTCTTACACAACAGGAGGAGGCCGCCATGGAGACATACATTCAGGAGGCACTGGACCAGGGTTTTATCAGACATTCAACTTCACCAGCCTCCTGTTCCAGAAAGACCATGGTCACATATTGCGTTAGACTTTGTCACTGACTTACCGGACTCTCAAGGCTATACCACTATTCTCACCATAATAGACAGTTTTTCAAGAAGAGTCCAATTTATTCCCTTCTCTCAGATCCCTAATGCTTTTCAGACAGCCAAAGCCCTGTTTAACCACGTTTTTCGCAATTTCGGCATACCAGAGGACATTCTCTCTGACCATGGGCCACAATTCACTTCTCAAGTATGGACAGCTTTCTTCGAAAATCTCAGTGTTAACGTTAGTCTGACTTTGGGTTACCACCCACAGTGTAACGGACAATGCGAGAGAATGAATCAGGAACTGGGAATGTATTTGAGGATCTATTGCCATGATAACCCCGCGGACTGGTCACGTTTCTTACCATGGGTAGAGATGGCACAAAACTCGCTCATGTCCTCATCCACTGGCATGAACAGAATGGATGGCACGTAGCGAGAAGGTATGGCAGGACACTCATCAGCACATCAAGGAGGTGCTGAGGTGGCACAAACAACAGGCGGACCGGACATGAGGGCCGACTCCGGTGTACCGAGTGGGGGATCGCGTTTGGCTCTCCACTAGAGATATGAAGGGAAGAACCAAACTAAGTCCCAAATATATGGGACCTTATAAGATTTCGAAACGTGTTAATGACATTTCGTATAAATTGCTAATGCCTGCTGGATCACGTTTGTCTAATACTTTCCATGTTTCTCTTTTAAAGCCGTTCCGCGAGGGTCCTATGAACGAAGCCGGGCTTGACTCTCCTCCTCCGCCACGTCTCCAGTGTGAGGATTCCCCTGTCTACCAGGTGCGCGCGCTCCTAGACTCGCGGAGGCGCAAGGACGGTCTCAGTTATCTGGTAGACTGGGAGGGCTATGGTCCGGAGGAACAATCATGGGTGGCAGCTAAGGACATACTGGACCCTGGTCTTATATCCGAATTCCACGCTCGACGCCCGGATTGTCCGGCTCCGCGGCCTCGTGGACGGCCGAAAAACAGTGGTTCCCTTTCACGTGTTTGGGTTAACAGGGGTCGTGGTTCGGGGGTCCGTCGCTCCATGGCCGCTTCCGCCCCCTCGGGGGGGTGATGTCACGCCCCCTGCTGACACAGACGCTCACAAGCAACCTGAACTTGACCTACTTTCGCCACAGACACCGGAGGACACAGCACAGCACTCACGCCCACATCGCTCCGCCTCTCCTGAGTACTAACAAGCTCACCTGAGACTCATTAGTACAGACTATATCTGCTAACCTCACTCGCCCCTCTGGGTGAGTTATTGCCAATCTTCTGGTTGCCTTAACAAGCGTTTCTCTCTGGTTTTTCGATTACTTGAATTCTGTTTTGATTTTTGCCTGTCTTTGACCTCGAACCTGATATTCCCTCTGTTCCCGTTTGATCCCTCTGATCTTGGACTGTTTTTCGACTTCGACTCTGCCTTGTGTTACCTTGTGTGTTTAATTTCAGTAAAAGTTCACTGACTTATCTGCGTTTGTCTGCCTCACTGAATGTTACATATTGCACTACCCCAGGCCCCACCCACAAAATAATTTTTTTCTAAAAGCCGTAATGACTATAATGTTATATTAACATGGTAATGTTGAATTTTTTGGGATGTACTGGTTACCTGTTTCAGCTGCACATCTACCCCTTGAAAATTAAAACATTTTAGTCATTTCAAATATATTAGTGGACCATATATGTGTAGTACTGAGCTTACAGGAGAGTGACGACACACGTGATGTACAAGTGTGATGGATCGCTTACCAATAGGGTATCAGAATGGTATTTGTTTATATTTATCATCCAACCAATCAAATTCACTCTTTCTGGGTGGCACAATTTATCTGGATAGGATGTTTTTTGAATGATGACAAATCAAAATTAAATATGTAAAAATAACAAGGCTGTTTTTAAAATGTAAGAAGTAGAAAGTACTGATAATTACAGGAAAATGTAGCTAAGTAGAAGTCTGAAATCTGAAAATAATTACTCCAGTAAAGTACAGATAACCAGAATTTCTACTTAAGTATTTGTACTTCATTACTTGACACCTCTGGTCAAATGGCAAACATGAATGACTAATGTTAATCATAGTAGCTCTTTTACTCTCATTCATATGGATTTGGCAAAGGTATAATGTACAGTTTATCAGCGATTTCAACAACAACACATTTCACCATAATTATATCAGGCCAGATGCACTCTAAAAAGTCATTCTCATTGGCCTTTAGCCAATACTTAAATACATGCCCTGTTGTACTCTAAATAAAATGTCATATTTGACAGTTTTTATTTTGATTTATTGTATTGAGTTCTAGTGACATAAAAAATAGAAGTGTTGTTTCAGCACACTTTCCTGACTATCCCAAACTCAATATACTACAGTAAATACTAAAAAGCTATTTTCTGGCACCTTTATTATCTGTACTGGACAAACATTTTCTCATCCATTTGAATATTCCCGCCCACTTGGAGAAGTTGGATGGATATCACTCCAGAGAAGTCCCTGCTCCACCAGGCACAAATCATTATCAAGGTGAGTCTTATAACCATTTTAATAAGCTTAATGTGTGTTTTGGTTTAGTTGTGTGTTTAAGGTTGTTTTCACACCGGTAGTTCGTTTCTCTGGTCCGAATCAGACTGAGTTCGTTTCCCCGCTATTTGGTTAGTTTTCACACAGGCACAAGCCTAAACTCTCCAAAATGCACACCAACAAACCACGTGACCACATTGTCTCCTCTGATTGGTCAGAGCTGTCTGGCGCAGGACAAAGAATGTAAACACAACTGCAGCGGCAGAGCAAAAACTGTCACTGTTGCTGCTCGGCATTCGCCTGCTCTCTCGGGGTGCTCACCTGTCCCGAGTCACGGCTCCATTCCTCTGTTTAACTAGGGTGACCAAATTTTCATTTGGGAAAACCAGGACACCTTGGAGCGGGGGGGGGGAGGGGGACTTGCACTCACTTAACATAGGCCCACATAAACCTACAATAACATGATATTTACAGTTGGTTTATTAAAAATGCTTTTCAGTAAAAGTCAACAACAAAAACTCCAATAACATGATAATTTTATTCAAAATGCTTAAGTTAACATTTCTTGTAATGAATGAATAGCACAATTAAATAAATAATGTCTCATCTAAACATCCCTCACTTAACAACAAAAGTTAACAATAACTCTCAAATCCAAATAACACATGATACTAGGGATGCACTGATACAGTGACAGTGACCACATTCTGATTAAGAACAGGGCTGCCCTCACTGACAGGGCTCAGGGATTACGTCACATGGGGCAGTGTGTGTGTGTGTGTGTGTGGGTGGGTCTGGAATATAAACATTATATATATATATATATATATATATATATATATATATATATATAT
>BRDA01015585.1:13473-28261 GCA_036984385.1 Crenuchus spilurus | reverse complement strand
TTCATGACAACTGGGTAAGACTTAACAGACATAAGCCAACATAACCTTGAATACAATCTTATTCCAATACATTGTTTGTCATAAAGGTTACATTTGGTAATTCTGATCAAAATTGACAAAAGCAGCCTTTATGATACATGACATTCATTGGAATAAGCCTTTATAAATGTTTCTGTAGATTTATTTTAGCTGTAAAGGTAACCTTATGTAGATGTCATAACCTTATGTAAAGGTTTGAGCAGCCATGGCTAAAAGATTAGAGAAGTAGGTTTGGGACTGAAATGCATCCAGAACCAGCAGGAAAATACATTCAGAGCTGAAGTACCATTGAGAAAGGCACATAAACCCCAACTGCTCCCCGGGCACTTCAGCAGTATGTGTGTGCTCACTGCCCCCTAGTGTGTCTATGCTCTCCTCACTTGTGTTTGTGTGTGTATTCACTGCACAGATGCGTAAAAAATGCAGAAAACAATTTCTCCAAGGGAATTAATAAAAGATCATCATCATCATCATCATCATCATCATCATCTTCTTCTTCTTCTTCTTCTTCCTCTTCTTCTTCTTCTTCTTCTTTGAATTACTGTAAAATGACAGTTTACATTTTTCCATCATTTTTGGCCTCAGCACATCATCCACAGTACTGCACAATCCATATAGCACAATGAAATCCATATTCACTTTTATGCCAGTATGGAGAGTACAGTTAGAGAAACAGACCTGATGGAGAAAATCAGTCCTTTAAATATTACATCATCTTCTAGTTCCCCCCAAGCTAATGATGAACCTTGCTGAAACGTGTATGGAAATGTACTTGCTGCCCGTCTGTACATTCCAGCAGATACTGCAGGTAATGACCTTGTTTCAGTTTAGAGCGAGTGTTTCTTTCTGATAAGGCTTGGCTTACATATCAAGCGTAATGAATACATACGCTTCCTCTCATTAGCGCTGCTGTTCCGACCATTCGGCAGACATGTGACGAGTTTGTGTTGCCGGGGCCTGAATCACAAGATCATTATACTATGAATTGAGAGTGAAGAAGACAATAATGGTGAGACTAATGAAGTACAGTTGTCCTTATTCTCTTTATTGTTAAAGGGGCTGCATGTAGGATGCTCACTAAATCTGATAGTAAGCATTAAATCAGTCACTAACAATCACTTTCTCCTCTAGCTCCTGCTTGTTTGTGTAATGATTTTTGAAAATACCTAGCTGGTTCAGCATTGTGAAGGAGTTGATGTAGGCTGTATTATTACAAATGCGCTGTCCAGACAGTAAGACATGATTGAGTCGACTCAAACGTTCAGGCAAGAGATCAGCTTTCATTATCAGCGGCTGCCGATCAATTTTTCATTTAGCCCTACATGGAGTACCTTTCTAAAATCAGCAGTACTGAGGCTGTTTATTAAAGCGTTATCTCTGGCTTTATTGTGCAGTAATGTGCACAATTGTAGGCACTCAATGTTGAATGAAATTAGATCTGTTTAATAAGGTTACAGTACAGTTAGGTTTATGTATGTTAGCAATAAGTAGTTATTTGCTCACAGCAAATACTAGTTAGAATAAAGAAAATAACATTCAAATGGTAAGTAGTGATCTTCTGTATGTGAATGTGTTGGTTTAACCCTTTCAAAACCTCTCACCATGATGATCCAGTATTATTAGTAGTCGTCATCCGATTGCTGGTTTGGATAAACAATATTTCATTGTGTTAAATCAGTTGTGCCAGTGTTGGAAATGTACAAAACCATGTGATGGTTGAACCAAATCCTGAACCAAACTTCAAACTTACAAACATTTATTTTTTTAATTAGACATTTGTTCCTTTTTCTGTTTTATTGTTTATTTGTATTTATTATATTTATATATGGTGTTTTTCAAGCGCAGATGCATAAAAACACACTCTGTTGTTACATTTATTTTCACTTTTATTCCATTGCAGACTGAATGAACCCATATATTTCATGTTTTGTCTGGTCAAATTCATTTCATTGGTTAATATTCATCAATTATTGCTTGTTCAGCACAAACTCAGCAACAATAATGGCAAAAGTAAATGTCATAAATGTATATTTTGCTCTAAACATTTCTAGCCAAGACTTTTGAGTTCTGAACTGAATAAACAGAGGTGTTGGCTACACACTGGTCATTACAGTTTTATGAAATTGTATGTGGTTTTATTTCTAAACTCAACAATTGTTAGATGACACTGTGTTTTCTTCAGGCACTAACCCTACATTGAATATTTATGAGACAGATCTTTGTTCAATTCACATTCCACATATTCCACGGCTGCTGGAACCCACCAATGGAATGTCCAGAATTACCATGTCATTATCATATTAATGACAGATTGCATCTTTTGATGGTAAAAGATGCCCAGCTTTCTGACACACTCTCACAACTCTCACAGAGTGTCTGCTTATTTGATTCAAACTATATTTATTTGAAAAATAGACCCTTTAACGTTTCTAGGGTGTTTTTGTGGAATTTTATTCACATGCCCCTTGCTGGAGAGCTTACTCCAGAGGGTTAAAGGAATCTGGAGGATTTCCAATATGTAAAGGGCAAGATGGACACCTATGATCTCTTATCTATCAAATGGCAATGTATCAAGAACAGTTTTTCATCAATAGCTGATATAACCATATCTGCAAAGTTTTGTCAAGCTACAATACAGACTTCCATTCACAAATGCCACTTAAAACTTTACTGTGCAAAAAATGAAGCCTTATGTTATCCATGTTTACAAAGTGATATTTAATTATCTGGACTCAGAAGTATATGGGATGGGCCATCACACAGTGGTAATGTGTATTATGGTTTTCCTGATATATTCGGGAAGAAATTGATACTGTGTGCTCTAGACCATCCAGACTGTTATCAACATTAAGTCCAAACACCAGGGTTTGTTGTGGAATGGGGTTGTGTCAGTGCCCTTAGCAAAGGTCATTTACACTTCTGAAAATACATTCAGTTTTTAGAGAAACATGTGCTGCCTTCAAGATGACATATTTTCCAGGGACATGCATGTGTATTTCAACAAAACAATGCACAACCACATGCTGCACACATTACAAAATTATGGCTGAAGAAGAAGAGGGTAGAGGTACTGAACTGTCCTTGCTGCAGTCTCCAATAGAGAATGTGTAAAGAATTTTGAGAGCAAATTTGACCTTGTACCGTTTAGAGGAATGAAACAAAACACCTGAAACACTTTATTTGTTGGTATCTTTGTTGCAAAGTTGTTGTTTTTTTTAAGTTTTGTGAAAAGGAATGACAACATTACAAAGTGGTAAATGCTTTACCGTCCCAACTTTTTCTGGAATGTGTTGCAGACCTGAAATACAGGAATGAATGTACACTAACAAATTAAATTAACCAGACAAAACATTAAATATTTTGGATTTATATTGTCTGCAAAGGAATTAAAGTCAAACTAAATGTAGGAAATAGTTGTTGTTGTTTTTTCATTTTTACAATTGCATTAATACTGTTGGTATTTTTTTAATTAATATGTGGTGTTTTTACAAGAACAAATTGACTTTTTTAAATAAATGGACCAATATAAATGAAATAATAAACTCAGATGCCAAAATCACTTTTGCACAGTACTGTATAACAGTTTGTTTTTAAATGGTTAAAACTACATATTACTTCATTTGAATATTGTATTTAATGAGATTGCTATGCAAATAGTCAGAGGTTTAGGTATCAAGTGTTCAGTTTTTTTTTAGATTGACATTAGGTTAACACTGAATTGATGCCGTGCTGTATAGCATCTTGTTACGTTCTGCTGGGCAGCTTGGGGAAATCATGCCATTCCCATTGTGACAATCAAACATTAAGGTTTAGATTAGCTTGACTGAGGGCAGCCTCTTGTGTTTCTGCAAAATTTATGAGCATGTTTGTCTTTTGCACATCAGCAACAGGCTTTTAATTTATCTTAATTGATGGATAGATGAAGCCTCCTGGAGTTTATCATAAAATAGATGAAGTATCCATTATGAAACACACACACACACACATACAAACACAAACACACACACATACTCCAACTCTCCTATGTACATTTGCCCTCTATATTTCATGGCCTCCAAGAGAACATTGTGCTATAGAGCCGAGAATGAAATGGCATTGATCATGTCACACCTTCAGGCATAGAAGCTGCATTCATAATGTTCAAATACACGCAGAACCTATAAAGCCCTTGAAAAAAACCCTGCTTGTTTCATCTATATTCCATATACTGTCGTTAGGCAGAAATATTATTTTCTTACACAGGTAGAAGAATTGCCTTCATCCTTTGCACCTCTACAATTTAACTTTGTTTTGCATGAATGTGACTTCCCTTTAAAAGATAATGAGTGCAAAATGAATATACTGTATTAGTATCAAACAAGCAAAATGAACAAATGGAGCACATTGAATATTAAACATTCATCTTCTCTAGAGTCCTGATTTTAGTTCTAGCACACGCACACACACGTAGACACACACTCATGGGCAGGCACTGACATGTAAAATTAGGACATCTCATATGGCTGCTCTCTTGTGTAACACATACAGCAATACCTGTTCCGTAACAACCCAGTAACAAGCATAAAGCTGCTATAACAGCATTGTATTCAATTAAACATGTTTCACCTTTTTTCCCTCTGAAATAAAATTGAAAGACTTTTTTTCTTTTCATTTGTATGTCTGTCAGAGCATATTGCTACATCCATCCATTACTGCTCGGCCTGTCCTCAGATGGAAATCGATTGGAGGAAATTCTGCCTGTCAGGTTGTCTTTAAAAATGTACGAAGACAGTCCTTTTCCAGTTGCTGGTTTGAAATGAAAGAGGAACAATATTGTTACATTCTCTGACAAAATCTCTGATACGGAAATATGATTTGTCTCTCTCAGGGCCAGTATGAAAAGATCACTGATGGTATTTTCTGGTGGCTTGATCAAATTGTTAGATTTTATCTGCTCTGAGATTTCCAGTCTATCGCTGGCTGCTGAAATGTCAAAGCAGAATGAGGGTCAAATGGGTTTAGATAATTGTAGTGTGAAATTCAACCAATAAACATACATTTCACATCACTCATAGTGACTGCAGATTTCTTTTATACTCTTTTTTCAAGACCTGCCTTAAAGTCCAAGTAGACTAACAGTTATTGGTTTTCTGCATTATAAGTACAGAAGGAGGGAAGCAGGAGATCTAAGCATTAGACTTCTTTCTTCCAGTCAGTCATCTGAATCTGATGATAGAAACACTTCAACTCCTCAAGGCTCATTAAATAACTGAACCTATTTCATTAGCTGCCAATATACACATGCCAATGAATCAGTTCATTGGTTGCGCCAAGGTTTCATGTGTAGTGAAAGACTCCAGAGCCTGGGAGCTTCAACATTAGTTATATTTTTTTCCCACTGATGTTCATGTTCACTACTATCTCAAACTTGTATAATCTTGTGTAAAATTTGATTTGTGTTCTGTGTATACTGTTATATTTTACATTCAATACACAAAAAGTGGCATTTGTTTAGTTTAACTGTTGATAAGTGTGGCTTATAGCTCATCTGAAAGCCATCTCATTTTGAATTTGAATAAATTACTATTCAGGTGGTATCAACATTTAAAAAAATGTCTTGAAATCTGTTACTTTACATGTAATGAATGACACATTTCAATACAATCTGAATAAATTGTGAACAAAAATGAACTTTTTCACTAATTTGTGGAGAACTTTCAGTGATTTAATGACATTTTTTTCAAAAATTAGATGCACACGATGGGCATTTTTTTTACTAGGTTGTTTTTCTTAAAGCTGTAAACTCACACCAAGAACCATTGGCTTGAAAATCTCTGCTAATGTCACATTTGACATTCTATCAACCTTTCTGTCAGTCATCTCAGTAATACTGAACCCCAACTCATGCAAAATTCAAAATCAGAATGCTACGCTGACCAAGATGGTCAGAGCGCACCGTTGGACAGGGAAAAGACCACCACAGCCCAGCCCAGACACTTCATTAACTGATAAACATCTGGTGTGTGCTCCTCTCCACACCACTCCATCTCCCTCCTCATCATTATCTATCAGACTGCAGAAAACCAACATATCAGTCAGCAGAAGAAGGGAAAAAGCAATCCTCAAATCTGTCAGGATAATTGTGCGAGTGATAAGTCTCCCATGGAGAACCCATCAAACAGCAGCCTCCTTCCCTAGTGAGCACATCCTTAAAGTGAGCCCCTTGCTGTGGTAATGTTGACGTGGAAAGTCAATAATGTTAAGTCAATTAGCATCATAAAAAAGAAGAGAGAAAGAATAGGAGCGAAGCGATAAGCCTAATGACATGAACTGATGTGGCCCAGGACAGCAGTAGCACAGAGGCGCAGACACTATACCCATTAAAGATCTGACAGAACATTCAAATGAAGGCTGCACATGGCCAAATGAGAATGTCTGTTGGTGTGGTATTGAAGTCGGGCTGAGCCTCACTACAACAGGAACTGTAATAATGGCCATTGGAAGCGTACAGACACTCCCTGTGCTCTTAGATTGTAGGATCATCTTGAGAAGCAAATGATGGATAGGTCACTTGAGGAGTCAATAAATGCTATTTATTTTTAACTAAAGGTGCAAGAAAAGGTTCTTTGGAGCTGTGGTTCTGTTTCAGTGGTACCATTTTTATAATCAAAATGAACAAATGTGAAAAGGATTTACATTTCTTTAGCAGTACAGTTTCAGTATTATATAGTGGCTCATCCAAATTTGAATATTTTGAAAAAAAAGTTAATTGTTGTTCATAATTTAGTTCAAAAAAGAGCTTATTGGGGCAGCCGTGGTCTGGTGGTTAGGGTCTGGTCTTGTGACTGGAAGGTCGCCGGTTCTTTCCCTGGGCAGGTCATGAATATAGTGCCCTTGAGCAAGGTACTTAACCCTCAACTGCTCCCTGGGTGCTGTGGATTCTGCTGTCCACTGCTTCAGGCACATGTTCTCACAGATTACTAGTTCACTAGTGTGTGTGTGTTTCACTGCATGGATGGGTTAAATACAGAGGTCAAATTCCATTGTGTGATCACATTGGTAAAGTTGAATCTAATCTAGCTCATGAAAATCAGAAATGAAGAAAAAATTTCATTTCAGTAAATTATTGTTCAAATAATATCAGCATTATTACAAAAAAGTTGCAAATATGTCATTTATGTAAAGAAACATTTTACCTTTTTGAATTATGAAGATGACTTTTTTTTTCATGATATTGTCATTTTTGGAGATGCACTAGTAAAGTTTCCATGAAAATTATAGTTTTTCTTAGAAGCATACATCCAGGCCAGAAACCATTTAGGAACCTTTCTTTTTACGATTGTAAAGTCAAAATGAATTAGCTCAAACGTGGCAAAAAGAACTTGGCTTAAAGGCACATTTGACTCTAAATTGAGGTTGAACTTCAAATGAACTTAATGTCGCACCATATTGCCAAACTAGAGAGCATGTCACATCAACCTATGCAGAATGATTCCTCCTGGCATTAAAGATTAAATTTACAAGCCTCATCAGCCACAAACACAACACTGCACCATCAAGACATTTTCTTCTGAATAATGTAGAAGCACAGAGCTGGGTAATTATCCCAGTGTGTTGTGTGTGTGTGGGTCTGTGTGTGGTGTTGCGACGTTGTTCTGTGGCTGGTGTGGGCACTATGGCCTGAGTGTCCTGGGAGGGCAGTAAATTGCTGTGTGTGAGTGTGCTAATGCTGGGTTAGTGCAGTTTGGAGCTAAGAGACACTCTGCCCCTGATTACAGACTACACCCTCTCCTCCTTTCACTTCATGCTAAAAATGTACAACCTAATAGCACATTAGCGCTCATTCAAGTCTAAAACTGCCTTTGCTTTGCATGATGTCAGAAGGAATGTAATATTTAGTATACAGAGATGAAGGATTTTTGTTTTAAAGATTCTGACTATAAACTTTATACATAGTCATTTTGAATTTTTGATATTTATACTTCTATTTAAATAGATATGGCAGCATATCTATTTAAGAGCATGCACTGACAAATACTTAAAAATGTTAGTTTAAATTAGTCTGGATACTTGACTTGGACATACCATGCTATGCAAAATTCCTAGAAAAAAAGCTATTTTTTGGCCTGTAAGTCTATATGCTCAGAAAATAACACTCATACCAGTATTAATAGAATAAATAGCCATTTATGTATGCTAATGGATTTAACCCTTTCCAAACCCTCTCCTCGTGGCAGTCCAGTTTAGTTCTCATCCAGTAACTGCTTTGGTTAATCAGTACTTCATTATGATAAATCAAGTTGGTGCTGCTGTTTGATTGAATATATCCATGTGATGCCTGAGGAGCACTGAGTCTTTGACACTTAAACATGCTATTGTCTTTGGCAATAAGTGTGATTTTGCTTTAAAAATTCAATTTACAATTACAGCAAATGCAAGTAAACATAAATAGATAACTAATAATAATAATACAAATTAAAAATCCAGAGAACCAATTTGAAGAATATTTCCCATCACATAGATGTATTAAATCCAACAGCATCACCAACTTGATGTAACTGGATGAAGTACTGATGAACCAAAGCAGGTATTGGATGAGAAATAAAAATAATACTGTACTGGCATGAGGAGTGGTTCAAAAAGGGTTAACCACATTAGCATGCATAACCCTGCTACTCATTATAATAAAACTAATAACTAACTGGCCAAAAGTGTTGCTTTATAGAACCATTGTTCTAGTGGTGTCTATGACTTTTACACAGTACCTTATGAATCATAATTGGTATAGAACAGTTACTTGATATGGAGGTTCTTTAGATTTTACACAGCTTCCCACTTTCAAATTTTAAAAGAATGGTTCAATTGAACAATCAATGGAAAGGCTCTTTAGAGAACCAAAATTATGGCATTGCTCCAAAGTACCCATTTTGGCATCTTCATTTTAGTCTTACTAAGACAATGCTGGAAATGTGACTTTGAGAATTCATGTACACTCACTTCAGATATAATAACATGCACACTCCATACCTAATTTGGCATGTGCTACAGGTTAAGTAGATCAATAATGGATGATATTAAAAGCTGCACTTAACCTTCGTAGTCATCTGCGTGAAATGCAGCTGTGTTATCTGAGCTCTAAATGGGGAAACTCATAATATCATTATGACTGGCCTAGCAAATGCCTGCTTATGTACTGTGCCTGAAAAATCATCCTTCCCATCCACCCCGAATTTGTTGGTGCCAGCCTTGTGCTTGTCATTAACTTGTTTCTACATTTCAGTAGTCTGCACTTTTTTGCAGCTACTATTGGAACCATATGCCATTGCAGATGTGGTAAAGATTAGAATCTCCCCAGCAAGCAGTTTATCACCAAATAAGATTCAGCAAAACGGGCTGTGAAATTTTGCACTGGAACTGCAGACACAAACATAGCACATTCTGAAAAGACATTTGACAGAGGAGCTTAATCTCTGCTGCTTCCATACAGTTTTGTAAACCCATCAACCACTGCATGCAGACTCTCAGGGGTAAGTAGAAAAAAAGGCAAGAGGAAAGAGTTACGTTTAGAGAAATACAAACCAAATGTTTTATTGTTGTAACCTCTGTAGACTCCTCATAAAAATAGTGTTGCTCAAAATAAGGACAAAAAGGAAATTTCACTGTTTGAACGATCACCATAGAGGACAGCCTATAATGCACACATTCATTTGTATCTCTTTCTCAAGTAAAGAAAAAAAAAAAGATAAGCAGTCGTGTTAATGTTAACTTGCAGTAAACCTTCGTGCCATGGCAGCTATCTCTGCATTGTTTGCAAACATCCTGTTGAGCCCTTACACTACTAATCTGAGGCAACTGTTGTACTGAATTTACTATAGTTTAGCCCTAAAAGCCACTCAAGCCTTAAGAAAGCATTTGGGGATTTTAAAAGAGTGGAGAAAGCCAATAACAGAAAAGGAAATGGACATAACTACTGGGCTTCATTAAATTTGTTAAAGCCAAAAGGGATATTAAGGGAAAAGAGTAGGAACCTGATTGCCTCGCTGCTTCTCATTCAATGAAAAGCAGACTGGCTATTCGGCAAATATGGAGTTAAACCCTCAACTGCAAAGAGCACATTAGACCAAAACCATTTGGCTGATAGCTACTGAACAGCAGACTCAGGAGAACTTCCTTTTTGTGGCCTTAATATGGACTATATGTTTGCAGTGTTGTGTTTTGTAATCTCATTAAACCCAAACTCTTTTATTGCATGTATAACATATGGCACATTACAAATTTCTGTTGCTTTTACAAGATAATCCTGTAAATATTATTTTGGGGAACATTTAAGTAGAAAGTTGTACTGGATCCTATCTAGCATTATCTAAAAACCCCTTTATCAAACAAGCCTGTCCTCATTTGCAGTGTCATGTCAGTATCTTCACATATCTCCATCTTAAATAGAAGTTACAAGTTAGAAAATAGTTTAAATTCAATTTTCATTTTTTATATAATCTTCTGCTCTTACCATCCCATAGTGGATTAATTTATATATTTATATTCATATATTTATATATAAGCATGTACAAGAAAAAACAGTCATTTTTGCACTGGGTACAAAAGTAATCGCTGTCTGTTCTTTGTGCATTCTATTGCATGTTTTCATGAGGAACAGAAAAAGGAATGGGAGGGAGGAGAAGGGAACGTTAGATCTGGGTTTCCTGTACCTTCTCCTTGGTGTGAGTTTTAATCAAGTACGGTTCAGGGATGGTGCTGATGGTGGTGGGCCGAGGGCGGTGCAGAGAGTTGCCAATGTTGTTCTCTGTCCAGGGAGCAGAGTGTGCTGGTTTGTAGGTGCTGTAGCTGGGTTTGTAGGTGCTGTTACGATCTCTCAAGCTTGACAGCACCATCCCGCCCTCTCCTGGTATACTTGTCCCCGAGGTGGTAGGAGGAACATCCTCCTCCATCTGAATAATCTCTATAGTCCTAGCAGCTGCTACCGTGCTCCTCTGCTGGTGCCTCTTGCGTAGCTTGTAGAACGCAATCAGCATGACCGCGGCGAGCAATGTGACAGCAACAAAGCAGCCAATAATGATCTTTGTAGTCTTCATCACCTCGTCTAAGCTGGCAGGTGGGCGCACTGTTCCTCGTATGGTTGGCACACTAACCTGTCGGGGTGTCTGGAGCAGCACAGTTGGTGTTGAAATAAACACAGGCTGGAAGACGGAGGGCGAGGCCGTGACCGTCTTCGGCTTAATCACTTCTTCTGACGTAGGCTCCACCACCTCCACGGTCACTGTGGTGAAGTAGCTTAGGTGCTCAGAGGTGTTGAGCTCCGCTGCACTCACATTCAGATAGGCTGACGCATTGGAGTTTCCAGCCATGTTTGTCACCATGCAGGTGTAGACACCTGTGTCAGATGGCAGCACATTTGAGAAATTTAGAGTGCCATCATTCAGCACATATATCCGGGGATGATTGGAGCCATGGGTCAGAACTGTTCCATTGGGCAGAAGCCATCTGACAGATGACATGGGGGCTGTACGACACTTGAGCTCAGCAACTCGCTCTGCAGAAATGTTAAGGTCCCGAGGAGCATCTAAGATGAAGGGGGCAGAACACTGAAAGGTAGTCTGATCCACTTCCACAAGGTAACGCCCTCGCAGGTGTGCAGGGGTATGGCAGCGGCCACAACATGTGGAGTTGGTAGGGATGTACTCTCTCAGCCACCAGGCCAGCCACACAACATCACAGTCACACCGCCATGGATTATGGTGCAAGTGCAACTCTACCAGGTAACTCAAGGGCGCAAAAAGGTCATGGGGCAAAGAGCTAAGGTTATTATGTGCCAGGTTGAGCTCAACCAAGGCTGTGACATCATCAAAAGCATTTCTCTCCATAGTGGTGATTTTGGAGTTCATAATCCAGAGTTTTTTTAGGGATTTTAGACCCCTGAAGGATCCAGGTTTGATCTCTGGAAAGTAGTTCTCAGACATCTCTAGCTCCTCTAGACCAATCAATGGGGAGAGAACAGGCATCTCCCGCAGGTTACACATTCCAAGGTTTAGATATTTCAAGTTGTATAATCCCTCAAAAGCACCCTCAGAAATATACTCCAGTTTCTTCAGTTCTCCCAAATCCAGACGCATGAGCGAGGGGACTCGGTTGAATGCATAAGATGGTATGCTTTCAATAGGGTTGTTCCTGAGCCATAACTCCCGTAGTTTAGACAAGTACTCAAAAGCGCCACTTGGGATTACGGTCAACCGGTTGTCAAACAGCTCCAGGGTGTTGAGATTGGTGAGACCATTGAAGGCCCCCACCTCAATCTGCCGGATGGAGTTCCTGCCAAGCTGCAGCACTTCCAGGTGGTGGAGGTGTCGAAAGGTGTCAGCTTGGATTATCTCTATGCTGTTCTCCATGAGGTTTAGATGCCGTGTGTTTGTGGGAATGCCAGGGGGCACTCGGACCAGGCCACGCCTGGTACACACCACCTTGCTGAACTGGTTACTGCAGGAGCAGACGGCTGGGCAGTTCTGTGGTCCGGTGGGGGCGGCGTACACACTCCACGCTCGCACCATGAGGTAGACTGCACAGAGCAGGGCTGCGTTCCAGGCACGGTGCACAGTTACCTGCCACAAGAGACTCATGATGTGGCGCGTTCATAATTCAGCATCGTGTGGGGATTCGGCTCGGGGAACGGAGAACAGTGGCCCTACCCTGGTTTGAGCAAGACACTGCTTCTGTTTTCCATCGACAGTGCAGGATGGTGCTGTGTTAAACACAAGAGACAGAACAGACAGACAGAGTGAGGGAGAGAGGGGAGGGGAAAAAAGAGTGCAAATGATTTCAAAAGAAAGGGGAAGAATGATGCCAGTTATTGTGGAAGTATAAATACAATTGACTTACCTCATTAGTCCAGAATTCCACTTTGAAAATCGCTCTGTACTTTGCGCAAGCTTGGTTAGCTTCAGTGAGACCTCTGCAACATTTTTGAAAAGTAAACTGGACTGTGAACTGCTTTGACAAAATGGCTCCTTTGAATTCCAGAGAGAAGCAGCGTTTAGAGAAACTGTTTCAAGAGGTAAGGCCCATTGAGCTAAGCAGGTGCATGGATCCAGTCAGGTTGGAAGAGATCTCCTCTCAGCTCCCCCACTGATTGTCCTTGGAAGCCGACGCTGAATACCACTGAACATTTTTCACCAGACTCCATTGCTGAACTGTACGCACATTAAAAAACACATTAAGGAAAGAAGAAGCAAAAAAAATGAGTGGAGTGGAGAATGAAATCCCAAGTCCTTTCACATTTTTCTTTTCTTTTAAAGACTAACCCCTTTCTCAGTTTTGCCGTTGAACCCCCCCCCCCTTCCTCGACACTTGTCCAGTTGATTAGCCGTGCACTGAAGAATACAAAAAAGGCTAACAGATGCACATTGCGGTCATTTTGTCCTGCTTTTTAACTCGCCGTGCTCTCCTGTCCGTCGCCGTAGCAGCAGCGGACTGCCGCGTGCACAGTTAGCAATAATCCGTCAATTTCTCTGGAGGGGGGCTCGGGGGTGGTGGTGCGGGAGCAGGAAGGGGGAGGATGGGGGGCAGCAGCAGCGCAGCAGTGAAGCTCTCTCTCTCCCTCTCTTTTCTTCTCGCTCTCTCACTCTTTCTGTGTCTCTCTTCACTGTCAGAAAAGGAGGAATTGATCTTTCTCTATGACGTACTGTTGATTTCGCAGAGCTATCTTGAGGAAGGTTGAGTAGTTTGTCCCCCTGGTGCAGATCTTGCGGTATTCCTTTATTCCTGCGTCTTGAGGTAGTAAGTTGTGGCAGTTCTGCTGCTTCTGCTCAGGAGTCTGCGAGCTGGCTGGGGGTCTGCCTTGGAAGCTGGACAGGCAAGCAGGCAAGCAAGCTGGTAGGCTAAAGGAGAGAGAGAGCAAAGGAGAGAGGCATACACTCATGCACCCAGAGGTGTATCCTGTCCACAGTGACAGCAGCAGCAGTAGCAGCAGTGGTGGCGGCAGTGGTCCTCACCCCCCTCCCCGGTGTTCAGGCTGCTCTCTCTCTCTCTCTCTCTCTCTCTCTCTCTTTCTCTCTCTCTCTCTCTCTTTCTTTCTCTTTATGTGATGGGGTTGCAGGCAGCCGAGCCGCTTCGCTCTATCTCCTCCTTTTGTCCTTCAGTGAAAACGTGAATGTACTGCTGACGCATCCCGCTCAGAGCAGTGCATTGGTTTGATGCAGTGTTCCTGTGTATTAACACATCCACCCCCCTCCACTCTTTCTTCTGCGCTCTGCCTCTCTCTCTCTCTCTCTCTCTCTCTCTCTCTCTCCCTATCTCTCTCTCTCTCTCTCTCTCTTGTGCGCACTCTCCAACTCTTCCTTTCTTACTCTTGCTTGTGCCTCCTTCGCTTTTTAACCATTTTTACAATAATTCTTTTTTCATATTTTTCCTTCTCCTCCCCATCACATTCTCTCTTCTTCTTATCATTATTTTTATTACTCTTCTCCCCCCTCTCATGCTCTCTATCACCCTCTTTCTCCTACTGTAGTAAGCTCTTGTGGGACTGGGTTGACTAAGATAAAACATCAGTTCTCTACCTCACAGAAAAGGGGGTTATGACTATAAGTCAACCTCAGGCTGACTTCACTCCCTCCATTTGGAGTGTTTCCAAACCTTTATATTTAACAAAGAAATGCAAGGAAATGCTTCATGACCATATCCTGCTCTGGAGCATGCACTGTGAGGTCTCGTCCTATACCAGTACTTCGTAAAGGAACGTAAAGAAACAATTTATATTTCCAAA
>BRDA01015583.1:0-14970 GCA_036984385.1 Crenuchus spilurus | reverse complement strand
AAATAAAAGGCTAAAAAAATAAAAATGGTGGTTTGTTCTTCACTGTATTGTAAACTGGATCCAGGGGCCTCTATCCCTATCTTTCACACAGGGCTGCATTACTAAACCTATCTCTGAACATTGTTGTCAGAGAGAGGTTGGGAGGAAGTGGATCGAGCGAGTTTCCAAAAGCAAGAGATATTAACAGAACCCAAAACTTTCCCAGTCATTCTGTTTGCCATCAACAGCCGGGGCTCAAGAGAGCAAACAGAGCAAAAAGTGGCAGTGGTCTTTCTGGGTGGGTAAATGGCGCTCTCACTCTCCCTATCATTTACACATTGCAGTGTCTGCTGGTTCAGGCATCTACTGATTGGTCCATTCGGAGCTGGGAATCCTGTGCTTTCCTCCGAGCTCATTGGCTTCCCAGTGACGGTGTGTCAAGCGGTAGTTCGAAAAGAGGCAGTGGCTGTATCACACGCAGCGGAGGAGGTGTGTGCATGTCTTCACCCTCCTAGAGTCAGGAACAATGCAAAGTGATGGAGAGAGCCCCCTAGTGGATGGGATGAGTTAATTGGCTACTACCACATTGAGAAGGGGAGAAAATGGGCAATAATAATAATAAAAAAAAAAACAGAACCCAAAACTCAGCTATGAAACTTGAAAACTTGGCTATGAAAAATGAAAACAAAGCTGTGGCTATGGTCAACAATACATTGAACTGAAAACAATACATAATCATGGTGACAAACAAGGTTGATAGTACTATGACAGATGAGGAATTTGAGACATGACCTTTAAATCACACATAATCAGAGCAGGAATGAGAGGCCAGGGCTGTGCAATGACAAAACAGTTGAGGCCAATGATTGGAGACATTGGAATGTAAACAAAGAACACATGGACACAGGACTAAGACAGTGAATAGACTGTGGTGGTAGGTTTCACAATAATAAGCTGCTCTGGATAAGATGCATAATGCATACATGGAAATTAAATGCTGTGTTTCAATGAGATTAATGTATATACACCGTTTTCTTATGATATCAACATTATATACTGCCCTGTTTACAGTCTTGCTAGCATTGTCCAGCCTCATCCCTTGTTCTTCCTTGTTCCTAGGTGTTGTACTTGTATATACTACCTCTGCCTGCCTGTTCTTGTTTTGTGATTATGGGACTCTCTTGGATAACGGTGTCTGCCTGTGTTTTTGACTGTTCTACTTATATTGTTCACGACACCTGGATAAGCCTTAATAAAGCAACTGGGCACATGAATCATAGCCCACTGTCTACAGCTCCCAAACATTACACCAATGTGTGCACAGTGTCTGAAAAGCAGTCCTAATGCAGCAGAACAAAATAGAACAGCCTGAGCAGCACAAGAAAGAAAAGTTACACAGACAGTAGTCAATTTGTATGCGGGTAACAATACTTCTTGAATTAGAGGTGGATTGATTTTATGTGTCTTCAGCATGGTTGCTCACAATGAGGCGTCCGTATCGTAGTGATGATGAACTTCTTCCACCTGCACAGAGACAGCATGGAGCAGAATACAGCATTGATCTCTCATTATGTGACCTGACACTGCTGTTACGCTGAAACACTCAATTTCTGCTCATTTTTACTAATCCTTCCTTCATCTTCTGAAAACTACCCCAGAGATAGAGAGACAGCAAGAAAGGGAAAGGGAAGGAAAAAGAGAGATAACCAGGATGAAATACTCTCCACCATCTGCTTCCTGCAGCTAATAAAAGCAGTGTCGTCTCCCTGTTAAATTATGCCTTTTAATGATTAGGGTTTGAGACGTGCACGGTCTGTGCCATAGTGGGTCCTGTTCTGGCTCAGACTCTCCTCCAGCTTTAGTCTACCTGTCTCTGACGGAACGATCACGCTTGACTAACCCTGAAAGATGATGTATTGTGTGAGGTTGACTGAGCAACTGTACACTACCACCAATTGCCTATATTTTGCATCTGAGAATCTACACTGCTAGAAGACTACATTTACAGTCTAGAATATCAAATAGCAGTTATGTTTACAAACTTGCCAAAATCACTCTCTGTGGAATTTTAACCTTATGTTTCTTTTTCTTTCAAGGCTTATTCCTCTTCCTCAATTAGGTCATCCACTGATGAAGGCATGTCCTGAGGGGGGATGATTTTATTTGGTGAAACCACTCTAAGCTGTATTCACCTTGTCTGCCCCAAGGTGGTAAAATTAACTGGGTGTCTTTCACTTGAAATATGAGTACCAGGTGCATGATAGGGGTGTGCAATATTGACAAAAAATGATCTTGATAGTTCCTGGAATTTTGTTGATGATAATTGGATATTTTGTGTCATTCAAAAGTGTGTTTTAAAGTCTTATATTTCACTAGCTTTCTCTTTTTAATGTGAAATCATCTGTTTCTTACTAATTATATTAATAGAAACAACAAATCTATGGAAATATTTTGATTGACTTAAAACACCCCCAGTGCAAGTATTACAATTAAATGCTGCAAGTATGTGATGCAATTGGCAACATGTAATATAGACAGAAAAACATACAGTATATGGCCAGTGAACTAAAAAGTGTGCAGGGATGTAATAATGACAAAATCATACAGCGATATTTTTATCTTATACATTCATCTTATATATTATTGGTTTTATGTTTTAAGTTAATATTATATTTATTTTTTCATTATTTAAAAATGTTCTGCATTGTAGATTAACACTAAAATCATCCAAACTATGAAAAAATACATATGTAATTATTTAGTAAACAAAAAAGTGTTAAACAAACCAGAATATGTTTATATTTTACATTCTTCAAAGTAGGCACCTCCTGCTTAGATACAGCTTTTTTGGCATTTTCTCAGTCAGCTTTATGAGGTAGTCACCTGGAATGACTTTCAGTTAACAGCTGTGTCTTGTCAAGAGTTCATGACTTGCATTTCTTGCCTCTTAATGTGTTTGAGACATCAGTTGTGTGACTACTTTGAAGAATCTAAAATCTAAAACATATTTTGGTTTGTTTAACACTTTTACTGTATATACTGCATATGTCATGTTATATTTTTCGTCATTTTAAAGTAACAGCTTTGGTAATTTTTTTTTTTTAACTTCAAAAGTCTTTTTTTATTTCACTGTTTATTTTTGCTATAAATGTTAATGTTTATTTTTTTTGCTGTAACTTGGGTGGGTGAGTAACATAATTTCAATCCTCTGTATGTCCTGTACATATGCATAATTGACAATAAAGCTACTATCTATCTATCTATCTATCTATCTATCTATCTATCTATCTATCTATCTATCTATCTATCTATCTATCTATCTAACAAATGCAAAAGCTATTTCACTTCAATTGCATTTCATAAAAGCATCCAAATTACTCAGCAGCTGTAACATGTGTGTGAAATCTCTACCCCCACTGTTTGAATTTACTTGAGGTGAATGGAGACAGTGTTTGCTATGTCTTGTCATCTGTTGCTTTTCTTGTTATAAGATGCTTTGCTGCAGAATGATTCTGCTGAGTGTGGTTTTTGTGCTGGAACTGATTTAGGCCTGTTGTGGACAGCTCACTTCCCAAACTTTCATCTTCATTATAGTCTGGGTGTTCTACAGTTTATATATGGGTAGACTACAGATGGTGAAATTAATTAGTTGTCGAGCTGTTGAACAGATTTCCAACATGGTTTGGTATACGTTGAGCAGTCTATCTTCTCAAAGTCAGAACATCTCCATGAGATTGAGGATGATCCACGTCTTGCAGATTGCCAGGATGGTGATGTCTGTTATATATTTTGCTGCAAATTGTTCACTCATTTTTTAACTTCAGTTAAGCAGTTTTAGGCAGCCACACTAACATTAGCTTAATGTACACTTATAGAAGTACACTGCATACACTGTCAGTGCCCGTGCAGATGTCTATTCTACCAGTCTTTGAATCTGTAGACTCTAAAAGCATGATTTTGTTTGGTTTTTGCTTACTCAGTGACATGTCTTCATTAAAACAATTAAAGTACTATCATAGATGATATATATCACATACCCCTAGTGGACAATAGATGACTTTTGCTGTCACAGGTGATATTTGGACTTGAGGACAAAACATAGCTTGATGAACAGTCGGTTTACACACCCAGCACAGCACTTGTGTGGAGTGAATAGTTCAGCAGCATGATTGGTGAGCTGTCACAAACCCTGCAATATTTTATAACGTTTGAAATTTTTTGTGACAAACTCTGTCTCTGCAACAAATAATAGAAGCGGTGATGAGCAACAGCCAAGCAGAATGTGAAACAGTGGCTTGTTCCTCAAAGCAAAATGGAATTCCATAGAATCAGATGTCTGATTTGTTTAAATGGACAATTAAAAAAATTAGTTCAGGAAAATGAGCTTTCCAACAGCTTGCACTAGTTAGGCATGCAGGGTCTTGCACTTAGGCAAAGCCACAAAGCCAGGTATTACCATCACACAGATGGGCCTAGTCAAAATGCCCCAAAATAATTAGGTACGAGTGTATAAAATGTGGTTGATGTAGAGTTTTTGCATGTATTTTCTTTAAAGAACTGTAGTTGTGAATGTGACACTCTTCAACATGGATCTTCAAAGATGGTGTAGTTTATGAGCCTTGCTTGCAATTGCTTGTTTAGTCGGTTTACCTCTGAAAGATCTTTTCAGGTCAAACGTTCCTTAGTGTTCCACGTACCATGCACTCAACATCTTAAAAATAAAAGACAACTTGTCTTGTAAAACACTCATCTGGACAATTTCACAAAACACTGCCTCTGTGAGCCAGTCATCCCTGTCCTATAGTTCAGTCCACTGTAAGTAATGTTTTTTGACAAGCATGCAATCTCAGTGTTTGAATAGTTCCATCTCTGAGCTTGTGGAGTAACCTCATTCAGAAAAACCGATACAAGGACGGAGGCAAGGGAAGGTTTGAGGAGACGTGTTGTTTGCAAATAATACACAAAATCTACAGGAAAAAAAAAACTGTAGCACGTTCCTAAAACAAATGGATGAATAGCTATGTTTAGGATTACATTCTATGTAGTGGTGCATAGATAAAAGGGTTGCATGCCCCTTTCAAATCCTGAGATCTTAACAAGATCAACAAGGTTAAAATATCGTATAGATAGAATTGATATACTGTTGAATTGTGATGCAGCAAAGAAATCAAGGTTGGATAGCATAGAAAGCATAGAGGACTGCGAATTGAATTCCGTGTTCAGTCAGTAAGAGTTTGTAAGCAAGACTCTTGTAAATTGCTCTGGAAAAGAGTGTCTCATAATATGTTAATCATCTTAATCAATCTTCTTTTCATGTGCACTTCATGTTTTGTTTAGCTTTTCCTTTTCAGAACAACACTGAGAGACTGACATTTATCAGTTTATAAAAAATAAAAAAAAAACATGGGTGTTCAGTGCTGGTTGCTTTAGTTCAAGAAAAGTGAAAAATTTCTAAGAGAAATGTAGACAGACATGGTGTTTCATTGCCAATATCAGGTTCAATAGAGACAAAGTGAATGTTCCTTTAAAAACAAAACCTTTTTTATGGTACAGTAACTGGGCACCGTATTTCTTTTAATGGCTTTGCAAAGCCCTACATCATTCTCATTAGCTCTGAGAATGCAACTCTTTCATTAAAATTAGGATATGACCATTATGAAGAGTTTGTGACCGAAGCTAATTTTAAGGAGCTAATTCAGGTAAGCGATAATATCAACCCATAAAATGTATTTATGACTGAAAATGAATTGAACTCCAATACTTGCCAAGTGGATAGGAAATTGTGAAGTCACCCACATGTCTTATAAAAAAGTCTGCTAAAGTAATAGATTCCATCATAGAATAGAACACCAGCTATCCACTTTCTACTTGTGAGGGTCTATTATTAAAATGCAGCACTTTATCATGGATACATTTACAGTACAGAGGCTGCTACAAATAGCATTGTTTTTTTAACAAAGGTTTGTTTTTTTCTTTTTTTTCATTTATCACAACAGCATTGAATGACTCTTAAGGAAACGTCTTATCTGTAAATGGATGAATCACTCTTTTGCTTCCATTAAGTATGTTTGTACTGGCTGTACTCATTGTAGCATGAGTGGGATTTGTCCTGGTTGTAAAAAGCACTATACACATGCATTCTGAAATCATCTACAGAAGAATCAGGAAAGACCTGAGTAACAGTGTTTTACACAGTAGGAATAAGCAATATGAACATCTTCATAAACTGTCACAATATGCTAATATCATGTAGATTTTCACTATGGCTTCTTAGCAGTATCATAAAATACTAATGCCATTGCCTGTAACAGTGTTTCAGCAGCTGAAAAACTAAGTTCAGTATGCTAGTTTTTGCCATCATCCATAGTGGTAAAAACACTGATGCTCAATGCTCATAGTTGACGACCAATTGCAACAAAAATTAAAAAAATAGAAACATTCACATCCATTAAACTCTTTTTGGTGGGACCCCGAGTGGCTCAGCAGGCTAACACGCTGACATCAGAGGATCGCGAGTTCGAATCCAAGTCTTGCTGTTTGCCATCAACAGCCATAGCCCAAGAGTGCTGATTACTGATTGGTCCATTCAGAGCTTGGAATCCTGCACTTTCCTCCATGCGCATTGGCTCCCCAGTGACGGTGTAACAGCGGTAATTTGAAAAGAGGCGATGGCTGCATCACACACAACGGAGGAGGCATGTGCATGATTTCACCTTCCTAGAGTCAGGGCCATTGCAAAAAGTGATGAGGAGAGTCCTAATGGATGGGATGGGCTAACTGGCTACATTGGGAAGGGGATAAAAATTGACATAAATTATTAAAAAAAAACTCTTTTTGGCATAAAATAGTGGCCGACACCACACATGCAGGGACACCAGTAATATTGTGTTCTGCTATGCCTAATGAAACATACCATTTTCAAAGGTAACATTATATAAACAGAGCATTAGACCAAACTATTTAGCCCAATTAGAGAGCGCTAGTAAATTATTGTTTAGTAGCTAATAAACTGCATAGAAACAATAAACTATGCTATGCTTACCATTTATACTGTACATCATAACACACTATATGTCCAAATATTTGTGATCACCTCTTCTAAAGAATGCATTCAGCTAATTTAAGGTGCTGACACAGATGTGCAAGTGCACACACACAGCTTGTCTAGTCCCTGCAGAGAAGAGCCAATAGAATAGGACTCTGGCGCAGATGCCTAATGATAGGCAAGGGCTAGAGGGGCATAAAGCCCTCAGAACAGAGCTGAGGAGCAACGGAAGTACGTTCCCTGGAATGATACTTTTGGGATAAGTTGGAGATGAAGTAGGGTGCTGATCATCCAACATCCTGACCTCATTATCGCTCTTGTCACTAAATGCAATCCTCACAGCAATGCTCCAAAATCTTGTAGAAAGCCTTACTTGGCAGTAGAGACAGTAACTCCAACAAAGGCTTGATTTCAGAAGATAAAATGAATTAATGAATTAATGCAGTAATTTTGTTCATATAGTCTACATTATAGTTCATGTAAAAGTATCGCAAAGTAATTTTTTTGCTGTATTGCCCACTCTTCCCAAATCAGATGCTGTTTTTAGTTTTCTCGTTCAACAGGTCTTCTTTATATTTTTGTTGCAAACCCAGCCTGTCAGCTCATCGCAGTCTACTTCATCTCAACCTCAACTTCCAAAGTGTCAGCAGCTTCAGAAAGAACGACTAGAGTAGAGTCTCTTCTATCAACAGTGCTAGACCTGAAGTCTTTTACTGTGATAGAATTATGCTTTTTGTCATTGTCACAGATATAGATACACATGAAGAACCGAGAAAGATGCTGACAAGTCTCATGGTTTTGAAAGTATATCAATGTGTTGAAAGTACTCTCTTGCTGAAGAAAGATGATTGCAGTCACAAATGTGGCACTTGTGTAGAACTGTTTCTACTTCTTGAGAATCCTTTCTACTTAGAAGTGGCTTCTGAGGGTAAAAAGGTTCAGTAAAGCAAGGTGTTAACTCTTTATGCCTTTTAACCTATTGTAAAAACACAGTTCTCAATGGTGCAGAAACACTTTTGACATATAAAGAACCTGATCTAACGAAGTGGACATTTCATAGAACGTCCAGCAAGCATGGCCATGCTCCTTTGCCATCTAAAGGTAGCTCAGCTTCAGCCTGAATCTCTGCTGAATACATACAACATGTCTATCTTTTTTTTTTTTTTTTTTTTACTGCATTATTTTTGGTGTATAGCTCATGAAAATCAGAAATCCAGAATCTCAAATTATTAGAATATTTAATTTTGAGATTGAGTAAATCATCATTCAGACAGTATCAACAAAAATGTATTAATAATAATTAATAATAAATTAATGTTTAGCTTTTTAGCTTTTTGAATTAGGAACACTAACAAGCATTTTCATGACATTCTCATTTTTGGAGGTGCACTAGTATAATCTCATTCCTTCTGGTGTAAATCCCATTTGAACATTTTTCTAGTAAATATCATATATGAGAGTCAGCAAAAAAAAAAAAAAAAAAAGATAAGCAGTAAACAATTACACAGTAAATAAATACTGTAAACAAGTATAATTAAGTAACATTATGAATGTGGTAGCATACTGTGATGTTGTAGCAGAGGCAGACATGAAGATTTAATCCAACAGACGTTTTATTAACAAACACTTGGGAACTAACATGCAGGAAGCACTTAACACCATATAATCACATTCACATTAACTATGTACACATTCAATGAGCAACAAGACACAATGGGACCAGAGAGGTATATAACACACAATCAATACATGGAATGAGGAAGGGCTGTGAACGAGACACAGGTGTGAGCACTGATATATGACATGACGAGACAAATGGTGGACACCTGACAACATAGACAAAACAAGGGGCGTAGCTGAGGGAGGAGCATGACATACAGTATAAGCATGCATGCAAGGCTTTATTTGGCATATGGTGCCACCTACAGCATAGGAGGAACATATCTACACGCTAGGAATCATACAGACACATGCATTGATATATGTATGTGTCACATTGATGCATTAGATTTTGTTATTTAGGTTGATGTACTGATATAGAACAATGGATAATCACTTCTCAATTCTATGCAATAGTCTTACTACTGTAATAGTGTTACTATTACAACACAAATTGAGAGTTTAAGGAGAAAATATCTTAGAAACTTTTCCACAACTTGTTGATAATCGGTATGTATGAAATGTGAAACTGAAGAAAGTATTTTCTAGGTTCTTGGGTGTCCAGGGTCCATATTTCAAATGTAAAATTTATTTTGAATATGAAGTCTTGTGCTTTCTACTCTTGATGTGCACACTGGGAAGCCATACTTTACTGCACTCACAAACAGCCTCTCACTTAGAAGACAGATGTGTGTGAAGTGTACGTGCAAGGCTTTACATGCTGTGCTGCAGGAACACACACCTGTGGGGGGTGGAGAATGGCTGGGCGTGCCTTGCCCACGGGTTGCCCGTGGTGGCCCCTGCAGCTTTTGTGTGTCTGTCTCATCTCACAAATACATCAGCCAGGCACTATGTGTGAGAGTGGTGCCATCACCTCCCATCCATCAAAGCCTGTCACAGAGCCATCAAACCCCGGAGATGAGCCTTCAGCGCAGGGATCCTATTAATCCCAGCATCCAGCCAGCCTGCACCTTGCATCGGAGTGGGGGAGATAATAAAATCATATTGGCAAATCAGAGGAGCCTCCCAGGGAACCGCCGCACTACTAAAGCCATATTGACTGACTGTATTTTTCTTTCAATCCTTTTGGGCTTCACTCTTGAATGAAATATGTGTGCGTCTCCCTTTGCTCTTCACATCTTCTGCCTTGCCTTCCTTTCCCAGTCACACCATCTGTGGGATCACCTCATGGAAAGTGCTGGAATAGTTTCTTCATCCCCTTCTGGCTGTATCGACTCTGTACATTTCTAATGTGACTGGATTCGAAGCAGATGTAGCCGGCGTTTCTTGAGTCAGTCGATCGAAACAACAGCTATCCTCTGAATACGGAGACGGCAGCAGGAGTGTATTGGGCAGCCTCAGGAGCACTCGGGCTTCAGTGCTGGTTCAAGTACTTGAGCTCCTCCACAAGAGAGTAGTTACTTGCAGTATTATGTATCAGCTGAATGTGTGGAATGGTGGTCTGGCCTGCAGCAAGCTTTAGATTATAGCATGAAAAGAGAATACCAGAGCTTACAATCTACTGCAGTTGTTGGTCATAAGCTGTAAACAAGATACTGCTTAGCTGAGGGATTCAGTAGCACTTTTCTTCTAGTGAGAAACATCAGTGTAGAACATCTTATACAAAATATCATCCAAGTATCACAAAGTTTAATTGAATTAAGTGTTATATAACTTGTGTGGAGTCTCTACGAATTCTGGGTTGTCTACCTTCTTAGAGCAAGGGAGGGAGAGATTCTTTCCGTGGATGTTGACATGGACTGAATATTCTCACCACCCTCCCACCAACTGTCCTCCTCCACTGCCCCCGGTGATGGGATTAAAGTCCCGTCGCTGCTCCCTTTCAGTCCCTTGGCCTCTCACAGAGCTGAGCGAGGCGTGCCTCCATTCAAGGTTTGCTGCATGCCCTTTTGAGGAGGGACAGGAGATGAACGGCGTTGTCACGTCTTCCAAAATGGCATTGCTGCCTCCTCTTAATCCTTCAAATGGACCCGCGAGCAGTCGATTTGCAGCCGGCCGACCGTGAAGACCAGTAATGATGGCTTATTGACCTGTTTACCGTTTGGGCAACGGAGCCAGCAGCAAACGCAAGAGTTCCTATTTCTCACATGTCAGGAGCATAATGTCAGCCCTCCCAACCTTGTTTAAACACTTACGTAAATTTTGGTGGGGCCTGATGATTTCAGACATGTAAAGCTAGGGTGGGCATCACAGTAGAGCCCATTTCTCATGCAACACTCTCACAGCTTGACCATTAATGACCTGTAATTAATGAGAAACATATGGACTCATCCTTCATGGTTATGTCGTATTGACTCATGCAGTGTAGGTAGAGGTGATTAGTTATAAAGATATAAGATGTTCATCTGGCTCGTGATAGTGGGACAAATCAGATCCGAACTTTTCCATTCTTATTATGCCCAATTACTGTACTCTTAGATTAACTGTTAACAAGTAAATGAGCTTTGCTGTAATGTGCTGTTGTGAATTTATATGAGTTTCTAGAGTTATGAGATTTAGCACGGCTTTCTGGAAATAGATATTATAATTACTCACTGCTTCTAGTAATGTAGACGTCTGAAAATGCCTTTTTTATTAGTCATTGACCATCGTGTACTGATGTCATGTGTCATGTCCCTTAAAAGCTGCTTGTCTACATTGCATTTCTCAATGCTTCTCAAAGAAGTAATTCAATTAAAAAACAAAGCTGTTACTTATCTGCTAACAGTATTACTGGAATAGTACAGAAGCATGCTGTGACATCTGTTAGTCGAATTTAGATCCATTTGGAACAATTTACCAATTACTGCTAGGAGGTGGTGGGGGGCAACTTTGTGATTAATCATTTTCTCAGACGAGCCTCTGGCCATTCCTAGTGCATTTAAAGGGGTGGTCCTTTTCAGTTTTCCTTAATCTTGGTTTTCCGTTGATTCATCCCATTGAAACTCAAATCTGGGCTAGAGTAGACTTGGGTCATCACACTGTTGTCTCTTATCATTGCCTTGGAAAAGGAGTAGTGAATGCTGTATAAACAGCACTAAAAGCCTTATGGGTTACATACCATAATAGGAAGATGTGTGTGTGTGTGTGTATAGCTGGGTGTGTATGAATCCCCTATGGGATTACTGGTCACAGTTTCTATTGGCAGAAACTCTTTGTAGTCATCTTCAGCGGGCTCTTCCCTTCAAGCTTTTTTTCAAATCAGAATTCCTCCTGCTGGAAACTCATAAAAGGATCAGTTTATATACCACACATCAGCAGCATTTTGCCCCCAAGAGTCAGTGAAGTGGGCTGGTCAAGAAGCTATTTCCTCAGCCTGTTTTTTTCTGTTTTTTATTGTATTCAAGACAGTGAATGGAGGTCAAAGACAGTCCAATGAAATGTACAGCTCCCATATGTTTCGCATATGGTTTTGACAGGAACGTTCGGATTTAGTGGCTAGCTTTGAGGCAGTGGAAGCTTAGGAAAGAGCGGGGAGCAAATTGGGCAATTGGTAATGACTCAGTCACCCTGAGGCTAGAATAAATCTATGTGAGCTGGTAGGCAGAGCCACGCACGACACACACTTACCACTGAGACCCACATTAGAGAAAAGCCTTATCCATGGATAAAACAGGATAACTTCATTTCCCAGAAACAAGAATATGTCTGTAATTTTTATTCTACAGAGATGTGGTGTGTTTTTTTATGTTGGACGATGGATGTTTGCCTGTAATAATGAAATAGAAATTCAGGGGAATTATACCCTTAATATAATTTAGTGTTCTTTAATGGTGCTGTGAAATATGCTGTTTTACACCTTGTGAAGTAACATTGTGAAAAAAAAAAAGATAGAGGGACGTGAATGCAATCTTTCTGTACTTAATCAGAAGCCATACTGCAGTGTTGAATATGTCTTTATGCATCTGGTGTGTCAGGTTTTGTGGTGTTCTATTAGCAAACTGTTTAAAGCTGTTTACCAGAACATGCACTGGAAATTGAATCCATGTCCCAGTTTGGAGCACAGTGTGTATAATTGGGTGATTCGCTTGAATAAGATAACTGACAAGTATGTTAATTGCAGTCTCTTCTCCCTTCAGCAGGGCTGTTCTAGAGTGCTCAGTCTCTCAGGAGTGCAGTAAAAGCCTGGGCAATACACTTATCACCCAGTTTCAATCAAGGGCACTCCCAACACAGCCCATGCCCTCCAGCTATGCTTAAGATACCTAGTCACCTTGCCAAAGTTGTATAATTCTAATTTGGACAGCTGCTGATTTGGATCAAAAGTGCTTCCAAAGAACTGCATCGAAGTCGATTTTGGACGCCGTCTGAGCAACGGGTGGATGAGCCATCAGTGCATTAGCCTGGCTCAGTCTTCCGCATCTCTTGTGCTGTGAACTCTGCATGTCTTCAAGCCTGAGGGTGCTAGTGCAGAAGGGCTCTAATGGGCATTGATTAAGCACTTTGAGACTGAGTGGCCTTGCCATCACTCACATTCTGTATGGAGTTGCTCACGTCATTTTCCTTTCAAGCCTCGGTGTCATGGTGCATGCAAGTCACCTTGTATAGCTTTTATTTTGACCTCCATTTCTCCATAACAGCACAGCTGTTTATACACAACATATCAGAATCTTTCATTCATCACTGAATAAGATATAAGTTGCAAGGTGCAAGGAATAGGTTTCCTGTGGCTCAAGAGCATTATGGGGACAGGGGCACTGCAGGGGATTTGGGGCATTATGAGAAGATCACATTGTGCCCTGCAGTGAACGTGGTGAGCCAGCGCTTGGCGTGATACAGATGTCAATCAGTTTCTATAAAATAAAAAATTATATAAAATATATGATGCAGTAAATAAACAAATAACAAAGCATTTGGGATACAAGATTTAAATCAGCATCAGATTTTCTCAGAAAACACTCTATTATCTGCTAATGTATTTGTTGCAATACATGAATCAGGAAAAATGTGCCTGTGCTGTAAAATAATTATGCAGAACTAATTAATGCATTCACTTTGCTAATTAACTAGATGCTTCTTATTTTTGATATATTGTGTTATTTGGCTATTATTATAAATATGCAACCAAGTTTTCATTTAAGAATTTTAAATGGTAGTTTGTCCCATTAATGAGCAAATAATTATTAATTATTATTAATAATAAAGAGTTATGTATGCTAGAATTTTGACTAGTTTGACTGTGTTAATTTAGGCTGTAGTACAAAACAGATAGTAACTCAAATGGGTAAAAAATGGCTGTAAATAAATTGGAATCTGAATCACTATAAAAATGATTACTGCACCTTAATTAAATGTGTTTGCATTTTAAGTGTCAACAATATGTGTTAAGGTGTACTTGTCCTGTTTTGTTGGCTGTTGTGTATTTACATTGCAAGCTTCCAAAATATGAGTTAACCCTTATAGATACACATTAAGATACTTAGTCATTTCAGAATATTATTTTTTCCACAGTTTGGAATGAACTTGGCCTGGGACATCACAGATTCCATGTGACATCATGATCCCTGACTTGCCTTGTTGCTCCTGTGTTCGTTATAGAGGTTAACTGTTCCACTGTGGTGCATTGATTGCTCTGTACCACTCAGCAGAGTCATTGTTCCACTCTGGCATCAGTGGCCTATGGGTCATCACTGGTATGACATTGGGATTCACGTAGTCTCAGTACACCTTCACTACAGTGGCTCTAGAACATCCCATGAAGTTAGCGGTTTCTGAGATGCTACCACACTTCACCTGGTACTCTATCATCATGCCTTTTGGACATCACTCAAATTGGGTCTTTTGCCCATGAGGATTGTTTTGCACTCTGCTACAACTAACTGGTGTGCTCACTTATTTATACAACAGTTGTATATCAACAGTCAAGTTGAACCAACATTTTTTAATGTATTAAATGGCAAACATTTGTTTCAACAAATTCAACCCACACAGTGTCTTTTACTAAGCGCTATTCACTGACAGTTTAGAATATTTTAATGTTATTACTTGTCTCAGTAATTAATAGAACAATAAAACAGCATGCTCTTATTATCTCCAGTGAACACTTGAGAGCTGTAAGGCTTGAATGGTTCGGATGTGGGAATGTGAAGGTGATGAGAGTGTGAATCTGAAAAGGATGTAGGAATGATAGCAATTAGGGTGAACCTGAGAGGGCTTCAGAAGCAATGTGTTAGGGAATGGCAGAGGCATATGGAATAGACAGAGGAGCAGAAAGCACTCCAACTTGCAGATTAAGACTCCACTGCAGTGCTAGTGTACATGGCACGGGGCCAGTTAGGTGTGAGAAG